>PVHT020000166.1:5793254-5829862 GCA_004024745.2 Catagonus wagneri | reverse complement strand
ACCTGGGAGGTATGGGGTTGCTTCTATCGCGTAATCGCCCCTCCTACCTCTTGATATGGTCTCCTCTTTGTCTTCTGGAGTAGAATATCTTTTTTGGAAGTTTACAGTCCAGTTGGTTGAAGGCTGCTCGGCATTTGTTTGTAGTTTTGCTGTTTTTCGGGAGAGAAGTTTAGCTCCAGTCCTTCTATTCCGCCATCTTCAGATCCACCTTGTTGGAAGTTTTTTAATCACAGTTTCAATTTCAGTACTTTTGACTGGTCCATTCATCTTTTCTATTTCATCTTGGTTTAGTCTTAGAAGACTGTACTTTTCTAAGAATTTGTCCATTTCTTCTAGGTTGTCCATTTTATTGGCATATTTGCATGTAGTAGTCTCTTATGATCCTTTGTATTTCTGTGATGTCCATTTTAACTTCTTTTTCATTTCTAATTTTATTAATCTGAGTCCTCTCTCTTTTTTTCTTGCTAAGTCTGGTAAGGTTTTATCAATTTTGTTGATCTTTTCAAAGAACCAATCTTTAGTTTCATTAATCTTTTCTATGGTTTTCTTTGTTTCTATTTCATTGATTTCTGCTCTGCTCTTTATTTCTTTACTTCTGCTAACAGGTCTTGTGTGTTCTTCTCTCTCTAGCTGCTTTAGATGTAAAGTTAGATTGTTTATTTGAAATTTTTCTTGTTTCCTGAGGTAGGCTTGTATTGCTATAATCTTCTCTCTTAGAACTGCTTTTGCTGCATCCCATAGGTTTTGGAGTGGTGTATCTTTGTTGTCATTTGCTTTTAGGTTTTTTTTTAATTTCCTCTTTGATTTCTTCAGTGATCCATTGGTTGTTTAGGAGCATGTTGTTTAGTCTCCACATATTTGTGCTTTTTGCAGTTTTTTTTCTTGTTGACTTTCAATATTTTCTCTGTCTTTAATTTTGGTCAGTTTGATTAATATGTGTCTCGTGGTGTTCCCCCTTGGGTTTATTTTATATGGTAGTCATTGTTCTTCCTGGATTTGAGTGAGTGGTTCCTTTCCCATGTTAGGGAAGTTTTCGGCTATTATCTCTTCAAATATTTTTTCTGAATCTTTCTCTCTCTCTCCTCTTGGCACCCCTTAATACAGATGTTGGTGTGTTTAACATTGTCCCAGAGTTCTCTTAGACTGTCTTCGTTTTTTTTTTCAGTCTTTTTTCTCTTTTCTCTTCTGCATCAGTGATTTCCACTAGTCTGTCCTCCACCTCACTTATTTTTGTTCTCCTGCCTCGTGTATTCTGCTATTGATTGCTTCAAATGAATTTATTTCAGTTATTGTATTTTGCATCTCTGCTTGCTTAAGTTTTATTTATTTATTTATTTATTTATTTAGTCTTTTTACGTTATCTAGGGCCGCACCGATGGCATATGGAATTTTCCAGGCTGGGGTCTAACAGGAGCTGTGGCTGTCGACCTTCCCCATAGCCACAGCAATGCGGGATCCGAGCCACGTCTGCAAGCTACACCACAGCTCACAGCAATGCCGGATCCTTAACCCACTTAGCGATGCCAGGGATTGAACCTCATGGTTCCTAATCGGATTTGTTAACCACTGAGACACAACGGGAACTCCTGCTTGCTTAAGTTTTAAATATTGTATTTCTTTGCTCAGTGTTTGCTGTATATTATCAATCTTTGCCTCCAGTTTATTTCCAGTGTCTAGCATCATTAGTCTAAAGTCTTTTTCTGGAGGCTGATAATCTCCAGGTCACTTAGCTGATTTTATGGGGTTTTTTCTTTCTCCCTTATCTGAGCTATAGTTCTCTGTCTTTTCATTTTTCTAGGTTTTTGGCATAGTGGCCTTTCTGCAGACAGTAGAGTTGTAGCCTCTCTTACTTCTGATGTCTGGGCCCCCTTGTGGCTGAAGTTGGTATGGGGGCTTGCTGTAGGTTTCCTGATGGGAGTGACTGGTCCCTGCCCGCTGGTAGATGGGGATGATTCCTATCCCTCTGGTGGGTGGGACTTTGTCTCTGGGTGAGATTAGAGGTTGCTGTGTGCCTGGGAGGTCTTTAGGCAGTCTGCTTATTGATAGATAGGGCTGTGATCCCACCTGAATTATTGTTTGGCCTGGGACTTCTTAGCCCAAAATGACCACCTGTAGAGGTACACACGCTGATGAATATTCCCAAGACCTTTGCCTCCAGTGTCCTTCCCCAACAACGAGCCACAGGCACTCTGTTTTCCCAGTGGATCCTCTAAGAACTGCAGTCAGGTCTGACCCAGATTCCTGTGGAGTCTCTGCTTTTCCCGGGGACTCACTGCACATGAAAACCTTTGTGTGTCTTTTAAGAATGGGGTCTGTTTCCCCCAGTCTTGTGGAGCTTCTGTGCACAAGCCCCACTGGCCTTCCGTGCCAGATTCTCTAGGGGCTCTTTCTCCCAATGCCAGATCCCCAGGCGTGGGGATCTGACATGGGGCTCAGAACTCTCAGTCCTGTAGGTGAGTCTCTGTCCTAGAGTTACTTTACATTCTGGGAACTGCCCACCCAGAGGGTATGGGGTTGCTTGTATTCCATAATCACCCCTCCTAACATTTTGATGTGGCCTCCTCTTTGTCTTCTGGAGTAGGATATCTTTTTTGAAAGTTTCCAGTCCATTTGGTTGAAAGTTGTCAGCATTTGGTTGTAATTTTGTTGTTTTTATGAGAGAAGGTGAGCGCCAGTCTTCTGTTCTGCCATTTTAATCCCATCTACTCTATTTATTTATTTACAGGCCTCACATGCAGCATATGGAAGTTTCTGGGCTATGGGTCAAATTGGAGCTGCAGCCAGTGGCTTATGCCACAGCCCTAGCAATGCAGGATCCAAGCCGCATCTGCAACCTACACCACAGCTCATAGCAATGCCAGGTCCTTAACCCACTGAGTGAGGCCAGGGATTGAACCTGCAACCTCAAGGATCCTAGTCATATTAGTTAACCACGTGAGCCACAAAGGGAACTCCCAATACCTTGTATAATTCAAATGTCCACAATATTTTAATATTAATTATAACCATACAGCTGGAAAAAATGAAACCAAGTATTGTATATAATTCAAAACCAAATATGATATTTAAAGCATTTCTTTTGAAAATGATTGGAATATTTCTATAAATAATATTGTTTTGAATTTACTATGAAGGAAAGGCAGTTATTTTCCATACAAAGTGGTTTCTTTTTCTTTTCTTTTTTTTGTTGTCATTTGTCTTTTTAGGGCCACACCTGTGGTATATGGAGGTTCCCATGCTAGGGGTCTAATCAGAGCTACAGCTGCCGACCTATGCCCCAGCCACAGCAATGCTAGATCTGAGCCATGTCTGTGACCTACACCACAGCTCATGCCAATGGCAGATCCTTAACCCACCGACCAGGGCCAGGGATCAAACCCGCATCCTTATAGGTATTGTGGGGCTCATTACCACTGAGCAATGAAGGAAACCCCCCTTTTTTTCTTTTTAATTACTCCTTTTATACTTCAGTTTAACATTCATTAACTTTTTTTTTTTTTTTGCTTTTTAGGGCTGCACCCTCAGTATTTCGAAGTTCCCAGGCTAGGGGTCTAATTAGAGCTACAGCTGCCAGCCTACGCCACAGCCACAGCAACGCGGGATCTGAGCTGCGTCTGCGACCTACAGCACAGCTCACGGCAATGCCAGATCCTTAGCCCACTGAGGCCAGGGATCGAACCCGCAACCTCATGGTTCCTAGTCGGATTCGTTAACAGCTGCGCCACAACAGGAACTCCTAGATATTCTTGATACTACACCAAACTTGACATGTGATAGTGCCTTGAATGCAATTGCTATGTGGACTGAATCTGAAACTATATCAATTAACCTTTTTTTTTCTGCTACATTAAAGTTCATGGTCTCTCTTACATTTTGATGACTGATTTTCTAATGGCATGGATTGGTTATTTTTATTTTTTTTTTTTTGCCTTTATCTAGAGTCGCACCTGCAGCATATGGAGTTTCCCAGGCTAGGGGTCTAACAGGAGCTGCAGCTGCTGGCCTTTGCCACAGCCACAGCAACGTGGGATCCGAGCCGCGTCTGCAACCTACACCACAGGTCACGGCAACGCCAGATCCTTAACCCACTGAGCAAGGCCAGGGATCAAACCTGCAACCTCACGGTTCTTAGTTGGATTCGTTAACCACTGAGCCACGAAGGGAACTCACAGATTGGTTATTTTTAAAACAGTTGTTCATTGAATTTCAGAAATCATCCAAATAATCACTTATTTCATTATATAATATCAAAAAGTACATTTGCTAATGAAATGGAGCAGGACCCTATGGTTTCCATCCCCCCACCACCTGTCTTTCCTCTGTAGAAAAACTTTAGCCAAAAAATAAGTCTAATCAAAGATATGAGAAAATGCAGGAGCAAAGGAAAACAGTCAAATGAGACCAAAATAATAATAGTTTAGTCATTAACCAAAGTTAAGGACCTTTAGTTCCTCCTCAAGGGCTATAGATAATATTTTGAGCCATAGCCTGCGAGCTGTAGTGTAGATACTGAAACCTCCACCAGGTGGAAGAAGTTAATTACATGATGATTGGACTGTAGCCTTAACATAAGCAGCCACAATTCTGAGAACTAGCCTCAAGGACATGGGAACAAACAGACCCTGGAACTGAAGATTAACTGTACTTGAAATAATCAAGGCACAGAGTTCCCACTGGGACTCAGTGGAAATGAAGCCGACTAGCATCCATGAGGACGCAGGTTCAATCCCTGGTCTTGCTCAGTGGGTTAAGGATCTAGGCCAGCGGCTACAGCTCGGATTTGACCCCTAGCCTGAGAACCTCCATACTCCTCAGGTGCTGCTCTAAAAAGACAAAAAAAAAAAAAAAAAAAAAATCAAGGCTCAGTGCTAAGGAACCTGACTAGTATCCATGAGAATGAGGGTTTGATCTGTGGCTTTGCTCAGGATGTTAAGGATCTGGCGTTGCCACGAGCTGTGGTTTAGGTTGCAGACACCCCTCACATCTGGCATGGCTGTGGCTGTGACTGTGGCGTAGGCCCAGCAGCTTTAACTCCAATTCGACCCCTAGCCTGGGAACCTCCATATGCTGTGGGTATGGCCCTAAAAAGACAAAAAAAAAAAAAAAAATCAAGATGACACTGGTCAGACCACCCCATGACCAATTTCAAGATGACTGTCAGAGGTGACTGTGCTGTTTCTGCATGTAGCCTCCTCCCTCTGCCTATAAAAGCACCTGCCCACTGATCCTAAGTGGGGAAAGTTGACCCTTTGGACAGAAATCTGCCCTCTGCCCACCTGCTAGCATCCAAAATAAGGCAAATTTTTCCTTTCCACCAGTTTTGCTTCTTTATTGGCTTTAGAATTGGGAGCATCTGCATTCCACTTTCAGTAACACTAATATTCTGGTGTTTTTAGCAGAAAGGTCTAATTATTGGAAAGGTGTCAAGCTCAAGGTGGTGGAAACAAGTTTTGCATAATTTGTTTTTTGTGTGAAAATTCAAACAATCACAGGAGTGTTTTCTGTAGACATCCATCCTACTTGGGCATGTAACAGGCATACTGGCCATTTCTTCATACATATTAAAGAGGTGTATGCTAGGTGCAGATTGAATAAAATTAATAACTTTTACTCCTTTATCAAGGACATTCTTAAGTTAATCTAGCTTTTAAAAAAATCTTAAATTTTGGATGCTATGAATGCAAGGTGAAGAATACAGAATACCATAATTAGTTCCCTTTGACATCACTGCCTTGATTCCTGCTAAGGTGCCAACAGTTAATCACTATTGCGTTTACACAATTAGTACTGTTGTCAACAAAGTGAAAAAGGTCAACAGTCTTAGCATTATAAAAGTGGTTGTGACCTTTTGGACCCACTGAAAAGGCTTCCAGGACCCTCCGGGTTCTGAGGATGGTTTGGGGAACAGCTGCCCTAGTTTCACACATGAGTTCCTTGTCTCTCACTAGGTTGCAAAGACTATGTGGACAGTCTATAACTGTCTTTTACGTGCACTTGTCTAATAGTGTCTGGTACATAACAGTAAATATTAATACCTGTGTAATGAGCTCATAAATGTTATACATGACAACTTCATAGCCTTCATCTTACTGTCTCCTTGCATTAGTCTGAACGTACACGTTTTGTGTGAAATTTTCCACCTTTTTTCACAATTACGACGCCAACCAATTTTTTAAATAGGTGGGGCTACAGAGCTGCCGATATATAATAACGACACGTTACAGTTTGGTCAATTTATCTGTGATGCTCAGGTCACTCCTAATTCACAGCTCCGCACTAGCAGGCTGTCCTCTAGGTTCCCCAGCCCTACCTAGTGTAAAGACTCTCACGTTTACAGGAGCACAAGAATTTGATCGAGTTGTAATTGCGGGACGGGGGACTTACTGGATCAAAATCTGGACAGGGCTAAGAGCGACAGGAAGAACAGCCTCAGGTACCTGGGCGTCCTAGCCCAAAGCCTCGCGAGATTCGCCGGGTTGCCAGGGCGACGCTTCCGGCTGGCGCGCGCAGACTTGGGAGCAGGAGAGTTGTGAAATGGACTGCTAGACCGGCCCGCTGTCGTGAATTCGCCAGCGGGAGCGCGCTCGCGGCCGCGCGATCTCCGCTTTCCCAGCTCCGTAGCTGACGCGTCGTAGACGTTGGGGAGAGGGCGGCAGCGGCCGCGGGGTCGGCATGAACAGCGGCGGCGGCTTCGGTTTGGGCTTAGGCTTCGGCCTCACCCCTACGGCGGTGATTCAGGTGACGAATCTGTCGTCGGCGGTGACCAGCGAGCAGATGCGGACGCTTTTTTCCTTCCTAGGAGAAATCGAGGAGCTGCGTCTTTACCCCCCGGAGTAAGTGCTCGAGCTCGGCTGGGGGAGGGGCGCGGGCGCCGAAGACCTCGGGAACCCAGGCGTGGGGGAGAGCGCGGACGGGGGCGCGCGGTCTCTGTCACGTGACCGCCTGGGTTTACCTTGGTTTCCATGTTTGATTAGGGCGCCGCGGCCGGAACCTCAAGCTCCTGCTTTCCTTTTTAGTCGATTTCGGGGGGTTATCTCTGCACAACACCCTTACAAAAGATTTAGAAAGGTTGCCTTTTTCGTGTCTCCCAGACTTAACGTCGCCGCCGGATGCTCGAATTCAGTGCCCCTCCTCCTCCTTTTTTTTTCCCGAACTTAAGATGGCGGCAGGTGGGCCCGGAATAGTCCTCATGGCTGATGTCTGATAGCGTTTTTGCAATTGAAAATCGCGGAGGCTGCGCCCAAGAAACTGTTCAGTTCTTAAGGCCTCTGTGTCTGGCCGTTATTGTTGACCGGGAAGCCTGCAGCTGATGACACGAAGGGCTATATTTGTTCCTGGGGCTGTGTTCACAAACTTAGCATCTTCTTGGTTCAGCTAATCGAGCCCATCCATGTTGTTAAAGATCGTGACTGTTCACCCTTTTGGCAGCGGATTAAAATTTCCTTCTGGAAGGTCACACTGTCCTAAATCTTCAGAAAAAGTATTAGCGCTGGATTATTCCTGCTCTATACTTTTACTTTTTAAAAGTCCAGATCTGGACTGGCATTTAGTTTCTTGGACGCTTCCGAAGTAGTGTATTTTGGAGTAAGATTTCCCTTGTACAGTACTATGTACTCACAAAATTTGTGAGGGGTTCGAGGGTTATTTTGTTTTTACAGGCATAAACTTTTTAAAGATAGATCTTAGAATCTGAAAATCCTCAGTATTTTGTTAATTTTGTTAAAATTCTCTGGAGGAAGGTATGGTAGTTGCCCAGGATTTCTCCTTTAAAAAAAAATTGACTTTTTTAGTTTATTTTATAATGATTCATGTAGAGCTATTTTTCTTTAGATTTTTATCTGTAAGTATATCTCTTTGCCACTGTATAGATACTGATGAACACCAAAAGTTGGTGTTTGGATTTTTTAATTTTACTTAAATTTTTCTTCAAGTTTTTGTAAACATTTCTTGTGTACGAAAGTTGAAAGATGGTCCCTTCACTTGCACTCATAGTTTACCACAGTTGATTTCTTTCTTTGTGTCTCCCTTTCCCTCTCTCCACCTTTACACACAGGCACCGGGCCCTCAAACCCCTTCCCTCCCTCATCCTTTTAAAAGTGGTTTCAGACACCTTGCGGATTCATTCCTCAACACTTCTGTGTGTATCTCTTAAGTATATTCTCCATCATTGCCACAGTACTTTTAACCCTATCCAGTAACATTGATTAAATAATTATATTACATTTAAATTTCTTCACTTATTCTGATAATGCTTTTTTCCATTTTCTTTTTCTTATCTAGAATATAATCTGGACCATGCAATCCATTTGGCTGTGTCATTTAATCTAGAACAGCTCCGGGCCCCCTTATCCCATTCCCCATGTCACCTTTTAAAGTCTTTCCTGACATCGATACTGTGTATTGTAGTGTTTTTTGTAGGATGACTCATCTGGGTTTTATATGTTTGTTTCTCCGTGAATAGACTCAGTTAATATATTTTGGTAAAAAAAATACATCATGAGTGCATGCACTTACAACTTTATTGACTAGCCATGGCATGTATAAGTTCGAATGTCTTATTAACTTTTAAAAATGCTTTCAGCTAGGTCTTCATTGAAGCACTTAGAACATTTGTTAATAATTCAGAAGTATTTGGAGGAATGCTGTATTTGGAAGGAGTTGGAATCCAGGAGTGAAGTATTTTGTACACAAACCTTTGTAAACTAACCTTGCTTTCAAGGTTATGATAATAAGGTGTCTCATGGGTGGAAAAAATATATCACAGAATATTTTTCATTGCTAACGTAGCACCACTTACGTAGTTGAAACATGCGATATGCTGCTAGTTATTATCTGGCACTTAGCAGTGGGCTCTTTTTTTTGAAATTAAGTGTTAATTAATTGCTTGGATTTTAAAAGTCGAAGAGAATAAAAAGCTCTTAAACAGTGGATTACTATAGAAACAGCGTGTCACAGACAATAATACATTTTGCAAAATTGTGAGATAAATGTAACACATATAGGCCGGGCAAAATCCTTAACCAGTTTTTCATAAATGCAGTCCCTATTCCTGTTTTTCAAAAATATTGACATACTTTTCTAACAGCATGTTGTTTGCTCTGTGATGAAGTTGTCATAACCTGGTCCTTATGTTAAAGATGTGTTTGCATATTTGGGCTCAAATGGATAAAAATGTAATTGTAATTTTATTGAAGACAGATGATTCTTTTTGTAGAGTTGTAGAAACAGTATTTTATAGAAGCCGAGTAGAAATTCATTTGTTTAAATGTGGAACATTATTTCTTTAATAGAACGTGAGAACAGTTTTTTGTTAACATTTTAAGAATTCAGTTGCTAATATGAAAAATCAGATTTTAAATTTAATTTTTTTGGCATGAGGCAGTGATTCAGTTTCTTTTTTAAACATTAAAAATTGGTGTAAACATTCATTGTGAACATTAAAAATTCTCATTTGTGCTGCCAAATGATAAATACCCAGAATTTCTATTTTAACTTTTTGCACAATAAATGAATCTCATATGGTGAAAACCTTTTTATAGCAATAAGAAATTTTTGTAGTTTTTATTTTATTAAAGAAATTATTTTCTTGTCCATACCTGCAGCATGCACAAGTTCTGGGCCAGGGACTGAACCTGTGTCACAGCTGTAACCAGAGCCACAGCAGGACAACGCCAGATCTTTAATTCGCTGGGCCACCAGGGAACTAGAAATCTTTGTAGTTTTTTTTCAGTGAGCTTTTTACCGAAGTATAATGTGCATATAGAAAAGTGCGTGGGTAAGTGTGTACAGCTTGATGAATTTTCACAAAGTGAACTAATTTGTGTAACTAGCTAGGTTTCTCTGTGCCCTAGGAGTTCTCCTATGCTCCCCCTTCAAGTGCATAGTTCCCATAGGGTAATTCTAGCCTGATTTCTAACATCAGCACCCATGTTTTTTTTTTTTTTCTTCTTACTGGTTTTCTTGGTATTCAAAATACTAATGTGAAATCTGTCAACTAGCTGTCTGTTTAGTTAAAATTAATATAACCAATATAGTTACACTGATAGAGAAAAGGAACACTAATAGTGACCCATCACCCTATCAAACCTCTCTCCATTTCCATGTATTTCCCTCCAGTTCTTTTCATATGCATTTATTTTAATACAATGTATTCCAATGATTTGTACACTATTACTGTAAACTATTTTCACTCAGCCTGTAGTAAGCATTTTTGATATCATTTTGTTGTAATATTTAAAAGCTAATATGTTTCGTGTGTGTTTAAAATTCTGATTGAATTTTAGCTAGAAGTTTTGAAAATGTGTATGTTTGATTGTCAGCAGTGATTGGAGTGTCAGTAATTTATAAGGAAGTTTTACACAAAGGAGAATTGTGCCATCCAGTTATCATTGGAGGGGGAGGAGGGATGGACTCTGGGTCTGGGATTGTCACATGCACACCAGGGTATATGGAATGATTGGCCAACGGGGGCCTGTTATATAGCACAGAGAGCTCTTTACTCAGGCTTCTCTATTAATCTATGTGGGAAAAGAATCTGAAAGAGAGTGGTTATGTGTACATGTATAAATGAATCAGTGTTGTACAATAGAAATTATCACAACGTTGTAAATCAACTATACTTTAAAAAAGTTCAAAACATGAAAAAATAATAAAAAGAAAAAAAAAACTTCAGAGTATCATTGGAGCCCTACTGAGAAACCCAGTTTCTCATCGTTCTTTTTGATAGATCCTCAGAGGATGTATATTAATATAATAAAGTATGGAACATATTATTACCACATTGATTTTTTGAAAGGTTGTACAGTGCCATCACCATGCTTAATGGAAAAAAGATAAGCAGTTAGCATCCAAGAAATTTAATTTATGCTCAAAAAGTTGGTTCTGTGATTGCTGCGTTAAACTCCCAGTGAGAAATTTGGATTTTTTTTTTGAAAAATGGTTGTAGAAAGTTTTATATTTAACAAAACAAAACTTGATTCAGCAAATAAGTTCATAGTAAAATCTGCTATATTTGCCTACTCTTACTTTCTTTAGAGGCATACCTTTAGATCATATGGAATATGTAAAATTGTAGGTCAAAGTTATATTTTAAAATGATAATCCTATTTAATTTTTTAAAAAGTAAATTATTTAATAGCATAGATAAACTAGAGGGGAAAATCTAAATATCAGACTTGCAAATAAACTGTTTTATAAATTTGTAATACACATTTGTTTACTGACATATCTGTATTTGGGCTTGCCACTATCATTTTAGCCTATGATACTTGAAATAGGATTGCTACTTTCTTGAAAAGCTCATATTTTACATTTTTATAAAGTAAATACTGTATTGATTTTTACTCTATTTTAAGGAAGTAACTGGAGATGAAGGTGAAGAAAATTGCTTATAGCACTAGTATCCATGCTTTTATGGTAATGCTATTCATAACAGACTGTCATCTTTTAACCATTTCCTGGGCTTCTCAGATCTTGGTGGCATGCCTTAACATGCAGTTTTTTCTTACTACCCAGGCTCACATTTCTTATTCCTGTGGATGTTTTAAATTTAAAATGATGTAGGTTTCAAATAGGGATTTTGGAAATGTTTATAGTTTTCAACAGTGATTATTTAAGTTTCAGATCTGTCAGTTTAGCAATTGTAATTTCACTGGTGACTTGGTTCTTCTAGAAAAGAGAGTACACTTGTTGCTAGGGCTTCAGTAGCTCTTTGTAATGTAATCACTTTTTTTTTTGGTTGCAAAAGACAGAAACAGTGTTACCCAACGTAGCTCAAGAAGAGATATTAAAAAATTGGAGGGATTCCTTGTAGCACAAGAAGTTAAGGATCTGTCTTAAGTCATTGCTGTAGTGGCTCAGGTTGCTGCTGTAATGTGGGTTTGATTCCTGGCCTGGAAAGTTCCACATTCCATTTGTGCGGCCAGTAAATAAGATGGAGATTTCCCTAAGTAAAAGAATGAAGATTATAAGGGAACTGGGTCTGGGAACCAGAAAGGTATCTGCATCCCGGTTAACTGTCTGCCTTTTCCTGTCAGAGGCTTTATTTTCAGCGCAGTTTGTTTCTGTGTGTCTGCTCAATTTCTTTGCAGACCCATCCTGTACTCATTCATCTGGCATCTGGCCCAGGCCCTTACTCTAAGTGACTTTCCAGCCTGAGAGAGAGAATCTGATTGTTCAAGCTCATTTGATCAAGCCACTCAAATTACAGGTTTTGTTTGGTTTAGCCAGTGAAATGGGCCTTTGTGTCATGTGGCTAATCAGTTGTGTTTGGAAGATTGCAAAATCTGTTGAAGATTTCATGTAAGGAAACTGAGAAGGCCTGTGCAAGAATAGAATGTCTTGGTAGCATGTATAGGAGGGGTACCCAGTCCCTTTGATATTTTTAAATGGCTTTCCTGAAGACTCAGAACTTGAGCCTTTAAGAAAAGTGGAGTTACTGTTCAAAAAGCGAGCAGGAGAGCACATCATAGCCAAACAACACGGACAAAGGTGGCCCAGATGTTTGTAATGTGTTCTGGGAACCACGGGTGTTTTTATGCCTGAATTTTTGGGTGCATTTAGATGATGAAGCAAGAACAGAAGGGTGTCTGATATGTTTAAGCAGTGGTGTGTTATTTAGAAAGATTAACAGTTTTTGTGGCAGACTCTTAATGAGGAGTTGAGATTGGAGGGAGTGTGATTGTTAGGAGCCATTGTAGTAATCCAGGTGAGAAATAATAAGGGCCTGAATGAAGGCATTGTTAATAATGAGAGTATTGAAAGAATTGATTCACAAATATATGGGAGACGGTCTTCATAGGATTTAAAGACCATTTGGATGAAAAAGAAGGAAGGATCAAGGATGGAAACAACACAGAAATCTTAGTTGTTTGATTAAAACAGTATTTCTTATACTAAACTGGTAGGATAGGGGACCACTCTACTTGTTGTGGTCTCTCATTCTGGGATGTAGCTGATATATCAGCCACCCATATATTGAATGTTGCTGGTCACTGTGGCAGCAGAAAAGAACTGAGCAGTGGCCCCTAAAGGTGTAGTAAGTAACGTGTCAGTCCAAAGCAAATTGCATAACCATACCTAACTTCAGGGAAACCAAGGCATGGAATTTTACTTTGTAGCCAGAAGGAAAATTGGAATATCTGGTGAACGGTATTGTTGGTCACGTTAGCGACTCTCAGATTTCTGATGTGGGTGATGTGGTAGTATTGTTCGTGAATTCAGGTCCAGCTGCTTGCTGCTCAGAAATCAACACTGGAGAGAAGCAAATATTGGTAGAAAGAAAAACTGATTTTAATCAGAGTACTGCCACTGTGGGGAGATAGTGGACTCTGTCTGCAAAAAAACCCAATTTTGCTCAGCCTTGCAAGTTTTAAAGGAAAAGGAGAAGTAATCTCAGTTAATCCTTGAGATAGGGGATCAGACTTGTAGCCATCTCCCACTACATGCAGGCTGGTTATCTTTCTTTAGATGCTATGTTGTTCACACAGTTTGTGAGATTTCTGAAGGGGAAGCTAGGGGAGAGATCTGGTCATCTGTTAATTACTTATTCTTCATTGCTTCTTTGATCTATGGAGAAAACCAACAGGTTAGGCAGGGTATTCAAAAGATACAAAAAGTGTGCTTGGGCCAGAGGAGTAGAGCATGGGGGCGCCTGATTTAAGTTAGTTACAGTGTAGCTTTGCTAAAATGACAAGGCAAAGGGGTTTCCTGCGGAGGGCTTTATGTAAAGAGCTGCTTGCATTCTCTCCAACTGCTATGTGAAACGTAGGACAAAGGGCAGGATTGTTGTGGAAAGAAGACCATGAATTTAAGAAGAAGTTCAAGGATGAGGTCTGCAACCATCAAGGTATAATATTCCATCAGGCACTTGGATCTGAGAATCTTGAGCTCTGGAGAGGCATAAATTGGAGATCTGGTAATGTAAACCCGAGCTAGGTCTGGATGCAGATGTATTTACCTCAAAACAAATACACAAAGTATTTGACTTACATGTTGATTAGGGAAAGATTGTTGGAGAAGATTGTGTCATGAAGCCTGAATTGGATGGCCTTCGGCAAGAGTGAATTGAATTGGGTTGAGGTAGAGTTTTATTTTTATTTTTGCTCCTTTAATTAGACTGACTAGTTATGTTAATAATGTAAATACTTTCAAGTTCTAAATGCAAATATATTTTACTATCTCAGTGTTTGGTTAATATCATAAATATGTTTAGCCATTATCAAGATTTGTTGCTGTGTATAATTTTTAAAAAAATGTGTTATAATTGATTTACAATGCTATGTATAATTTTTTAATTAAAATATTTATGGAATTACAAATAAAGTAGTACACTAAAGTGACTTTAAAAATTTTTTTTTTTTGGTCTTTTTAGGGTCACACCTGTGGCATATGGAGGTTCCCAGGGTAGGGGTTGAATTGGAGCTGTAGCAGCTGGCCTACACTACAGCAACGGAGACACCAGATCTGAGCCTTATCTGCGACCTACACCACAGCTACCACAGCTCACAGCAATGCTGGATCCTTAATCCACTGAGCGAGGCCAGGGATTGAACCTGCAACCTGCATCCTCATGGATACTAGTCAGATTTGTTCCCATTGAGCCACTTGATGGGAGCTCCTAAAATTCTTGATTAATTGAATGATTAAGAGATTTGAAATGAGATAATTATTTGCCGTTTACTAGGTCTAGGATTGTGGTCAATTTTCTTGACCTGTTTTGTAAACTAAATTACTGTTAATGCACACAAGATATATTTGATATTTTTCTTTTTTTTTACTTTTTTTATAATGATTTTTATTTTTTCCATTAGAGCTGGTTTACAGTGTTCTGTCGATTTTCTACTGTACAGCAAGGTGACTTAGTCACACATACATGTATGTATATATACTACATATTTGGTATTTTTTTTTTTTTCCTTGGCTGCACCCACAACATATGGGAGTTCCTGGGTCAGAGATCGAATCCAGACTGTAGCTGCAGCCTGTGCCACAGCTGCCACTGTGCTGGATCCTTAACTCACTGCACTGGGCTGGGGATCTCACCTGTGTCACTGCAGAGGCAATGCTGGATCCTTAACCTGTGCCACAGCGGGAACTCTTTATTTTTTTCCAGGGTTAAAAATTTAAGTTTTAGGAGTTCCCGACGTGGTTCAGTGGTTAGCGAACCCAACTGGCATCCATGAAGATGCGGGTTCGATCCCTGGCCTTGCTCAGTGGGTTAAGGCTCTGGCATAGGCCGGCAGCTACAGCTCCGATTGGACCCCTAGCCTGGGAACCTCCATATGCTGCATGCACAGCCCTAAAAAGACAAAAAGACCAAAAAAAAAAAATGTTTAAAGGATTATACGTTTGTATTAAACATTAGCTGTATATTTTGTTTATGTCATTTTTGCTGAAGACAATTATAGACTTTAATTAAACATTCTTATGGGCAGGTTAACAAAATGATCCTTTATGAGGATAATATATTCTGGAATGTAACAAGTTGGATTCATATTATGGAAAAATTGGGGAGTTCCCATTGTGGCTCAGCGGAAGCAAATCTGACCAGTATCCATGAGGACGCATGTTCAGTCCCTGGCCTTGCTTAGTTGGTTAAGGATCTTCCATTGCCGTGAGCTGTGTTGTAGGTCACAGACGGCTCGGATCCCTCCTTGCCATGGCTGTGGTGTAGGCCAGAAGCTGCATTCTGATTCGAACCCTGGCTGGGAACTTCCATACGCTGCAGGTGCAGCCCTGAAAAGACCAGGAAAAAAAAAAAGGAAAATTGGTTTATCAGTGCTTTGGCTTTTTTTTTTTTTTAACCTTGATTAAATCTAGTAGGACTTGTAAGGATCTATGCTCTTTTACATATAAAATATGTAAAATTTTGCTTGTAAAATCTTTTGTCTGGAAAATGACAGCGTTGCTTAGCCTAAAATAGTCTAACATTTGTAAAAAAAAAAAACAAAAAAAACCTTGATTTTAATTTCAGGTTATCTGAAGACTGTAGTAGTGATTTCAGTGCTAGGAATCACATTCGGAAAGGTTGAAAGTGGTTACAGAGTTTGAAGCTTTGAGGATTGAGGCTTTCATGAAAAGGAATTGTGCTTATTGACAGTGATGCACTGATTCAATATTTTTGGGTTAAGTCAGCTGTTTTTACATTTCACTCATATTAATAAATTGTTAATTTAAATTTCAAGTTTTTAACAGATAAGCCTACAGACTTGCCCAGATTTGGCCTTCGTTGTTTGCAGACATCACCTTTAAAGGACTAATTTTGCTATTTCATATCTTAACGTTCCTTAGCAATGAAAATTCCTGTCTTGATTATATACGATTATGTAAAGATCTAGGAAAGAAATTTTGAATGAAAAATGACAAACCAAATGTTTATTAGTCTAATTGTTTTTCTTTTTATCTTGCAGCAACGCACCTCTTGCTTTTTCTTCCAAAGTATGTTATGTTAAGTTTCGTGACCCATCAAGTGTTGGCGTGGCCCAGCATCTAACTAACACGGTTTTTATTGACAGAGCTCTGATAGTTGTTCCTTGTGCAGAAGGTTGGTATCGCACATGTTTTTTTTTTTTTTTCCAATTATTTTAATCTCTGTCCTGTTACTGCTATTGGCTTTTCTAGAAATTGCAGGTAGTATTCTGGGGTGGTTGGGGTGTATGTAAGTAAGAATGAAATTTAAGGAAGGAAAGGATTTTACCTAATATATTTAAGTGGTTAATTTAGTACTTAACATCTACTTGAGATTTTATAGCTAAACATTTAAAAATTCATAAGTTGACTTTTGGTTTGCTTTGGCTTCTGTATTCCATTTTCAAGTTGTAAACAAAACTTTTCGAAATTAAAATATTAAGTTTGTAGGAGAAGTTATTTAAAATGGTAATTAAGTAAGCATTTGACTCTATGTATACAACATTGATGATAATACATACATAAAAACAGTGTGCATGTTTTGCCAAATTGGGGTTAGGTAGTAATATTTATGTTTAAGAAAAATATTCGTAATTCGGGCTTTAAAGTATCCTCTTAAGGTAATTTACCTTAGTTGTTACTGAGACCGACCATTATTTCATTTTATACTCAGTGTAATGGTTTGCTATGCAACTGGAATTTATTTTTTAACTTTAGCGGCTTTTTTTTGCGGGAAGTGAGGGTTTGGTGGCAGTGGCCATAATTGAAGAAAAGTCATGGAAAGTATATTTTCCAAAGCTTCCATCAAGGAAATAGTTGTTGAAGGTGGGAACCTGGCCAAAGACTTTATAGTAATTTGTTAAATTTTATAACTTAACCTGCTTTAAGAGCTAATTATTATTAATGCTTATTTTTTAGTAACTTCTGTTTACAGAGCCGCTCACATGTATTAGGCTGTGCTGAATATGACTGTTCTGGTGTGTAATTAACTTTTATTCAGAACACTGACTATGGCATGTGTACATGGATTTTAGAATTGGGTTATTATAAATGTCTTTAAAATATATTTTCACTGGTGGCTGGTGATAACTGTTTTACAATATAAAAAAATTACTGAAAACAATTTAACGAGCTTTCGTATGTAATGTTTTAAAGCCTTTTTGAGATACCAGGCTGACGTTAAAAAAACTTAATGTATAATAAACAGTTTCCTTTCAAGGTTTTATTAATATTTCAGAATGCCTATTCTGGGATGTCAAAAACATTACAGTCAGGTACAGTGAGTACCACTCTGGTTATTTTTTGAAGTCTTGGAATAGGACATTCTGGATTTTTTCAGATAAATTTAAAAGTATTTTTCCCATGCCTGGGGGATTAGAGTCTGGGCTAAGAGAGAATAAAAATGAATTTAAGTGAATTATATGCTAAATCTGTCCTTATCTATTAATCAGTAAGGGAACAGTGACCCCACAATTGGAGAACAAGGTGAGAAAAGAGCTGGTAATGGTTTTATTCTGCATACCAAGATCATACCAAGTTCATACCAAGTAACCTGCATGGGAAAAAAAAAAGTCAGGTAGAAGATATATTAAATAGGAATATTGATTGTATCTAAAAACTATGCCACCAGTAGCGCAGAATCTGTGATGTTAGCCTACTATTGAACTGGAAGGAAGAATTTTACCAGTGTTGCTCTGTTGGAACCTTACTACATTCCCATAGAATTTTTTATATATTTGAGAAGTAACTGTGCTTTGTCTTAGATACTCAAAATTACGGGCATGTAGAGGTTCCTTTTTTTTTGTTTTACTTAAAAGAAATGAATAAATGCACATTTATTATAACAACTTGAATATTTTTAATATTACCATTTTGAGACAAAATTTTGCTGTTTTTGAACATGAAAATTCAAGCATATTTTTATTCCAATTTAGTTATATTTTAGAACACTAACCTATAACATAATTGGTATTAGAAAGACATTCAGGTAAATGTTTCCATTAAACAACTGTGATGAATTTATAGAACCTGAAGAATGTCACAATGAGCTGTTAAAGATCTGAATATGCGGTGCAAGCAAAGTAATAATGCATTACTGTACCTTTTAGAAGGCTAGCAGAGCAAATTTGAAATACATCAAAGGAAAGAGTTCCAGTGGAGTAAATTCTGTAAGAGGCGGTGTACTGTCAGGCTGTAAGCAGTCTTATTTACTTCACTGATTGTATTCTTTCCTTGATGTTACAGAAGCAGCATTATGAAAGAAGTGAGAAAACTAGAAAAAATTTTTGTTTTTTGTTTGTTTTAATTTGCTATTTTTTAAAATGCAGACAGTAGTATTGTGAGAAGATCCTATGCTGTTTAAGTATTATTTGATGTGTAATAATTTCATGCATATTAAGCTTTAGCTATTGTTAATAAAACGTGCCACTTCAAAATAAAATATGCTTTCCTTATACTTGTCCAGATATGACCTCTTTTTGTTGTTGCGTGCATCTCAGATTTCTTTTTATGAATGTTAACACTTAGAAAAATATAAGATCAAACATAACAAGGGTGTCAGCCTAATCATCAGTCATAAGTTTATGTCCACATTTTCTGGTAGATGGATTTTGACTATTAATTTGGTTTTGTATGTTTTCTCTATGTGATATTTGTGCATTATTAGATGACTAGACTGGCCAAGGCAGACCTGTTACACTTGCCTGAGTTAGGCATTGTTTGCCATGCCACTAAACCTGCCGTCAAGTGAAACCTTCATTGGGGAAATGAGATCGGAGTCTGAACCGCAGAAGATGGACGCCCTGTCTCTGTTTTTTATTGTTTTACTTTAATTTCATTTCTTTTTCTTTATTTTGTCCCTTTTTTTGTTTTTGTTTTTGTTTTGTTAAATCTCTTTCACTTTAACTTGTGAGCTGGTTTTCCAGTTCTTTGTAAATGGTATTCCATTAAGGGTTCATAACATTGCATTGCAAATTGTATTGGGAGATGATTAGTATAGCTCAACTTTACCATAAAATAAATTTTCACAGTAAATTAAGATACAGTGTTATGAAGCTCAGTGCTAGTCAATTAGTGTTTATAGACTAATCAGGTACATTTTGTTCTTGAAACACTAAAACACTGATGAGACTCTTAGAAACATATTTTGATCTCAGTGTAACATTTTTGCAATTTTTTCCCCAAGTTTGCCTCTGTCATAAAGACCAACCAATAGCTTCTAATTTTCTTCCTCCCCCCCCTTAGAATTTTAGGTTTACAGAATCATCAAGAAAAGTAAATAAATTTCTTTAACAGTCTGGGGGTAGAGGATAAGAAGAGACTTTTCTTTTTATGGTTAAAGAAAATAACTTATGTTCTTGATTTAAAGACACTTGGTTGCCTCCGTGGGAAACACGTTTGAGAAACTGTTGAATACTTACTTGTGTGTATTTTGTATTTCTTTGAATTTTTTTGAAAAATGTTCACAGATTACTGGTTTCTAAATGGGTTCTCAGATTAGGATGAGTGAGAAGTTTTTCCTCTCAGTTGTCTTTGAGGAGTATAGTTTGGGAAAAATGCTAAATGCTTGTTTGTTTATAGTTTTGTACACTGATAGTATTTGGAGGGTAAATTTGGAAGAATTCCATTTTGGAAATTAAGCAGTCGAACTTTTTTCTTAAAGTATCTTTAATTAGAATAAAAAATATTGTTCTTATAGTTAGACTTAATACTTAAAGAGTTTATTAGACTCTGAGGGGCAGTGAGATTAAGACAATCTGCTGATACTTTTTTAAGCCAGAAGTGAAAGACTTTGAAATATTAAGTAATCAGCTTTTGGCATCTTTTGAATACCCTTTTTGTTTGTGTAGTCTTTCTACACTGTCTTGTTGGGATAGTTTTGTTTATTTAATTGACGAGGTATATTAAATTGGGGACATTGCTATAGATGGGAACTCTGTTTTTTAGGTGCATAAATTAGGATAGTGAAGCATACCACCTTAGGACCTTAGTTGATTCATGAAGATGTGTTCAGGTTTTACAAACATTTAAAAAAATAATATTTCTAACAGATAAAACAGGTCTCATAACAGTATAAATAGTATAGTATATATGAGTGTACAGATACATGTGTTAATGCTAATAACTAATTAAATACGAATAAATATTGTTAATTGATGTCTTCAGTGAGGCCTGCTTACCTCTTATTTACCTTTATGCATGTTAAAAATTTTGCTTATGCAGAATTTACTGAGGTAATAACTTTGTTTTTGAAATTAGTAAATTAAAGTAATATAGCCTTAGATGTTTAGAAATAAGTAGGCATTTGATAAAGTTAATAAATGAAATTTTTTTATTCCTATAATTAAGGTGTAACTATTATTTAAAACAATTTAAAATTTTATCTTGAATTCCATCCATGTTTAAAGATATATTCGGAATTTTTCTAAGGATTTGTTCTTGCACATCTGATTGTTTTAAATAGAATTTTTACCTCTGAAAACCCAGCATTGTGCTTTTTGAAAATTTACTCCATATGCCATCTTCAATTTAGTGTGACTTTGTACACTGTGTTTTCAATTACTTTTGAAGAATTTATAGTGGAAATTTGTAGGCAACTACCACATAGCTGTATGTTCTTCTAAAATAGCTATGTGTAGTCACCTTTTTAGAAATTTTCTTTTTTGGGGTGGGGGGTTTTTGAGAGAAAGGACAAGAGAAAAATGTGTGAAAGTTGCAGTCTTTATCAAAATAAAAAATTGATTAGAATTCATTAGTTATGCAAATTGATAGACTTAATTTCAGAGTAAATTTTCATTTATTAGTTGTAGGGATTTCTTAGTATTTAGGATTATTTTAATGTTGTTCCTATTACTAGGTAGGTAAGATGCTTATAATCAAGGTATTCAAGAATTAACTACCCCTCTTCAGATAAGTATACATAAATTGGTTCTACAAGTCAGTAGTTGAACTTTTCTTAGACTAGGAAACTTTTTTTTCAAAAATGTCATCAGTTACCCAATGCATATTCTTTGAAAGTGGATTCTTCTATAAAGGCATCTCTGACGTCGCAGGTGAGATGCTTTATTAACTGAATGAGGGTAGACTTCCTTTTCAGTTGGGGCTGATTACTTGCTGTAGGCTTTTTTTTTCCTATTTGAAATTGAGTAGAATCTATTTTAGAAGGTTACAAAATTACTTGCATCACAAGTAGATAGCTTCAATTAATAGGATAGGGACACTCAGGAACAAATTTCAATTCGCACATATTTGTTTTTTTCTTTTTCTTTTTTTTGACTAATTTGGTTATTTGCCATTTCTGGGGATTAAACTTTAAAAAATGTTCTTCTTTTCTGTATCTGATGTTCTGTGTGCTATTAGTGATGCAGCCAACACGAACGGTTGTCATGTGTAACACAACTTTCGATCACCGCGAAAACACCGTCCTGGGAAAGCGTCCATGCTTGATATCGTTTGGTTCATGAACATTAAGTTTCCAGTACAGGTGACCCATAGCTCAAAGTGTTAAATAATTGTCTACATTATTCAGTTTTTAAAATAATATTCCATTAATGAGATTGTTAGTCTTTGAAGTTTTGCTCACTTTTATTTTTCCTAGTAGAGCAGGGTAAAAGGAAAGACTTAAGTTCTAATTTATTTCTTTATACGGATCTGATAGATAGATTCATTTATTATTATAATTTTTTAAGTGCAAGGGTAATTGTAAAATCATAGTGTAAAGTTTGGTGTTTCTGCTTTCTGTAATGTTTGGAACTTGCCTCTGCAGGTAAAATCCCAGAGGAAGCCAAAGCCCTCTCTTTATTGGCTCCTGCTCCAACCATGACAGGTCTGATGCCTGGTGCAGGCTTGCTTCCCATACCGACCCCAAATCCCCTGACTACAGTAAGTACGATATATATATATATATACCCTCTTCTAAGAGAGGTGGACAGAGGTGAACATGCGACTGTAATTGGTTGAATAAAGAGCTTAGAAAATTCTTTTTTTCCTAGAGCTTAGAAAGCTGTTTCTATTTTAAAGATACTTGTTTTTTAAATGGAAAGTATTTGAAATGTCTACTTAATTTTTTCCCCACATTATCACTGACTCCAACTGCCTTTAGGAATTGCTTAGGAAGTTACTGGGGGTTCATTTAAATTTGAGAATTGAAATATATTATTCATTAGGAAATCAGTTATTGAAACTTAGCATTTTAGATAGCATAGGGAATTGGAAAAATCTAGCTTACTGTATTTACCAATTCAGGAGGACTAAATCCATTTGAAAAATATGAAATAATTCACAGTCTTGGTAATGGGAGAAAAATAGTGAAGGATTGATACTGAGAAAATGTAACATGATTTTAAAAAATGGCAAAAATACTTTTTCATTAAGTATGCAGAATTAGTAATTTAATGTCTCCTTTGTGATCCCCCCCCCTTTTTTTAGGGCCACACCGATGGCATATGGAGGTTCCCAGGCTAGGGTTCCAGTCAGAGCTACAGCTGCCGGCCTACACCACAGCCACAGCAACATCATATCAACTGCATCTGCAACCTACACCACATCTCACACACAATGCTGGATCCTTAACCTACTGAGCGAGGCCAGGGATAGAACCAGCAACCTCAGGGTTCCTAGTCAGGTTTATTTCCACTGTGCCACGATGGGAACTCCTCCTTTCTGATTTCTGAGTGGAGTTAAAAAAAAAATTTGATTTGCTGTTACTAGGTTCTTGGTTTATATAAAAGTTTCTGGTCATTTGTTTTAAAACTAGGGTTGGAGTTCCCATCATAGCTCAGCGGAAACGAATCTGCTAATATCCCTGAGGATGCAGGTTTGATCCTTGGCCTCGCTTAGTGGGTTAAGGATCTGGTGTTGCCATGAGCTGTGGTGTAGGTTACATATGCGGCTTGAATCTGGTGTGACTGTGGCATAGGCTGGCAGCAACAGCTCCGATTCGACCCTTAGTCTGGGAACGTCCATATGCCATGGGTGTGGCCCTAAAAAGACAAAAAAGAATAAAAAAATAAAAAACTAGGGTCATTTTTCTTCAAAAATATTCTCTAAGACAATACAAAACTCACTTTAATTGAAAGTTGTATTTAGCTTCGTGGTTCTGTATTATCAGGGAGTAAAGCAGTAAACTTTATGATTATAGTTCATGCACCCAAGATATAAAAGTGTTTCTGAAACTTGGAAGTGTGAGATTTTAGGTCTTTTAATTATTACATGACATTGTTATGCTGGATACTTGTATTGTGATCCATGGGGGGGACCTGGTTTTTAATTTGACATCTGATTATTTGAAGTGGGTTTCCTAGAAATTTTTTTCTTTTTCTTTTAGTGCCTCACCCATGGCGTGTGGACGTTCCCAGACTAGGAGTCGAATCAGAGCTACAGCTGCTGGCCTACGCCATAGCCACAGCAACATGAGATCCCAGCTGCATCTGCGACCCACACCACGGCAACACTGAATCCTTAACCTGCTGAGCAAGGCCAGGGATTGAACCTGCATCCTCATGGTTTCTAGTTGAGTTTGTTAGCTACTGAGCCAAGAAGGGAACTCCCATTTTCTAGAAATTTTATTCTGTGTATTTTTTTGTATGTTTTAACATTAATTCCTGGAACACCACAGATTTTTCCTTCCTTTTCCAGAAAATACTGTCTTGTTCTCTTGAAAATTCTTAGGGTTTATTTATCAGCAGTATAAAGTTTTTATTATTTAATTTGTTGCTTTGAAGGGAAATAATTTCCTTTCAGTTCATCTGTAGATATCTGTTGTTATACAACTTAATTTGTGAAGAATAATTTGAGGTAGAAAACAGGGTAAGGGTGGCCTATTGTTCTTTTGTCTCCTGGCTATCTTTCTGACCTTTTATTTCCTACCCGTTTCCCTCCTCCCCTCTACTTCAGCCATATTGGCTTTGTTGTTTCTTGGATATGCCAAATCTATTTCTGCCTTAGATTTTTGGTACTTATACTCCACCTAGAATATTTCTTTTCCATGTATTAAAAAGGTTCATTCACTCTTGTGTAAGAGTGAAACTGTTCATAAGATTTCTACTTAAGGGTCACATCTTCAGGGAGACCAAGGTTTCTGTGTCAAATGGCAGAAGTGTTATATTGAGTTCAGATCATCATTTTTTTTTTTTTTTTTAGATTTATAGGACTGCACCTGTGGCATATGGAAGCTCCCAGGGTAGGGGTTGAATTGGGCCTGCAGCTGCTGGCCTACATCACAGCCACAGCTATGCCAGGTCTGTCTATGACCTGTACACAACTCATGGCAACACCGGATCCTTAACCCACTGAGCGAGGTAGGGATTGAACCTGCAACCTCATGGATACTAGTCAGATTCATTTCCTCTGCGCCACAACATGAACTCCTCATTCATATTTTCTACAACTTTATGATAACTCGAATTGATGATAGCAAAAAAAAATTAAGGTCTGTAAATAGCAAGATATTACAGATTATAATAGATACTCTGAAGGTGAAAACCAGAGCAGTGGTGGTGGAGAGTAAATGAGGTTTTATGTGAGGTAAGAGAAAGCTGCCTTGAGAGGCTGTGGCCTGATGGTTGAAGGATGCAGTCGGCAGAAGCTCGGGGAAGAGCTTTCTAGGGCAGAAGGAACACCAAGTGAGAGGCCCTGAAGTGAGAAAAACTTGTGTGTTCAAGGTGCAGACTGGTGGTTGGTGTGGTTGTGAAGCAAGGGGGTGGGAGAGGTAGTAGATGTTTTGAGATTGGAGGGGTACATCTGGCAGTGATTGATTTTTGTAGGGCTTTTTAGGCCATGGAAAGAAGTCTGAATTTTATTCTAAAGAGTTTTATGGAGGAGTAATACATGATTTGACATATTTTTAAAAGATCACACATGGGCTGCTATGACAAGTGTAAATACTTATTTCATAAACTAATATTTTCACCTTTAGGAGGTATTCTTAACAACTGTTCAATTTTAGTGGTTTTACAACAGTATAATAATATATAGTCAATTTAATTGACTTAAAATTGCATAAGTGGAAATGAAAGTTGTGTTTTTACCTTTGAAAAGTCTTTTCATGAATTCTGCAAAAAACTTTTCATTTTCAAATTGAGATCTATCTTTTCTAGTTTAAATTCATACTAAAAACATGTTTCTTAGTGTTTGAACTAAAAACTGATTTTAGTAATGTTATGAAAGATTCAAAGGTTTTTATTTTTTTCCTTCCGTAGTGTAAGTAAGGGTTCGATATTTTAGGTTTCTTTTCTTAGATAAACTTTGTCCCTGTTTTTTAGTCTAAACATGGTAGTACCCTACTTTTGCCACTTGTTAGCTGAGTATCTTTGGGAAAATTATTTAATTTCTCTAAGTCTTTATCTTTGAATTTGGCAAAATAGTGATACCTGTCTCTTAAGGGCTGATATGAGGAATAAGTTAATAACCTAGCAAAAATTAGGTGCTTTGGTTCCTAACCGTTAGGAACTCACAGGGTTGTTGAATGTCCAAGGTGAAATTGATTTTCACTCTTAGTGCATTCTGTATTTGTGAATTCACATACTACCTAAAATTTATTTGAAATTTCAACTTCAGTACTTGCAGTGCTTTTGTGTTATTCATTGACACAATGATGAAAAAATTGAGTTGCTTTGTATGTACATTCCCAGATGAGTTTACACAAAGCAACAGTCTGCTGCCTTGTTTTAGTGCTTATGCTGAAAATAACTTTTTTTGTGTGTGTAGTTTATTTAGTATTAAGTTTTTCCACATTTTTCTGCTTTTGTTGGTGATTTTGCTGTTTAAAATGGCCCCTCGGCGTAGTGCTGATGTTCTCTCTAGTGTTCCTAAGTGCTGGAAGACTGTGAGATGCCTTACAGAAAAAAATACTTGTGTAAGATAAGGTTTGTTAAGGCATGAGTTGATAATGCTCCTGGCCATGAGTTTAATGTTGATGAATCAGGAGTTCCTTTTGTGGCTCAGCAGGTTAAGAACCCAACATAGTGTCTGTGAAGATGTGGGTTCGATCCCTGCCCTCGCTTAGTGGGTTAAGGATCCAGCATTGCTGCAAGCTGTGGTGTAGGTCACAGACGCAACTTGGATCCAGTGTTGCTGTAGCTATGGCGTAAGCCGGTAGCTGCACCTCTGATTTGACCCGTATGTAGCCTGGGAACTTCCATATGCTGCCAGCATGGCCGTAAAAAGAAAAAAAAATAATGCTAATGAATCAATAATATATATATTAAATAAGGTATCTTTGTACAGAAACACGTAACACAAAGGCATGTATTTATTGCTTGATGAAAATATGGCAAGAGGCTCACAGGAACCTAGCTGTGTGTTTTCCATAGGAAAAGTGATTCACTATGTAATAATTCAGTCTTCATGGCAAACTTTATAGATCATAGGTACAGTGAATAATGAGAATTGACTGGTTTTAGTGTCAAGTTTAGAAGTAATTAAAATACCCACATAGTTGAGAAATATGTTGTATTTCTAATTACATTGAAAACTGCTGTCACCTCACTCTGAATAATTCAGATATATACCTGGCCTAAAGTTAGGAGTCCCTAGTCTCTTCCCATTCTTACTGAGTTGATCAGTTCTTTTCAAGGGTACAGAGTGGTGATTTTTGATTACTAATAGAAAATAAGTGCTCTACTTTTTTTTTTTGTTTTTTTGTTTTTTTTTTTTTTTAGCTGGGTGTTTCCCTTAGCAGTTTGGGAGCTATACCAGCAGCAGCACTAGACCCCAACATTGCAACACTTGGAGAGATACCACAACCACCACTTATGGGAAATGTGGATCCTTCCAAAATTGATGAAATTAGGAGAACGGTCTATGTTGGCAATTTGAATTCCCAGGTAACTAACTAGTTTAAGAAGAAGTTGAGTGGTAGGACCTCTTATTCTTTTGTCTTCCTTACAAATCATATCAGTCAATACAGTAATATTTACCTGATTGTTTTAAAAAGAATGTGCTTTATTAAAGTGTTACTTTGTTTCTTCAGACAACGACAGCTGATCAACTACTTGAATTTTTTAAACAAGTTGGAGAAGTGAAGTTTGTACGGATGGCAGGTGATGAGACTCAACCGACTCGGTTTGCTTTTGTGGAATTTGCAGACCAAAATTCTGTACCAAGGGCCCTTGCTTTTAATGGAGTTATGTTTGGAGACAGGCCACTGAAGTAAGAAACCCTAAACAAAGAAATTTTAATGAATTTGAAAAAATTTAGTGATGTGATTAAGGTTTTTTTTTTTCGTTTTAATAGTAATTGACAATTTTTGAAAAGGAAAGAAGACTTTGTGTTAAGTATAAGTGAAACACGAGATGTATACTCTTAGCATTTAAATGAAAGTTGCATTTAAAGACATTTTTTATTTCATAAGGTCTAATTTAATAACATTGTTTGTATACCAGACGTTTTAATCATAAGTCTTTTTCCACAAGCTTTAACAAGTCAGGGTGGTTTTGCATTATTACATTAGACTAATGGACAATTTATCATATAGGTTGAACCTGTGGTGATATAGTAATAAGAATTTGGGTAAAGCTAAAAATCTCAGGAAGAAAATAATAAGTACCCAAAAATTGTAAATTATATATTTTAAGTTTTAAGATTTGCTTGCATCTTTGTTTGCAAAATGGAAAATTGATACAGCCTTCTTAAATCCAGAAATTTTATTTGATGCAGAATATTGAGGCAACAGTTTTATCTGAATTCTGTAGGTAATTTCCTTAGTTATATAGTTTAATCAAGATTCTGCTATTAAAGGATAAGTAATCTTTCTTATTGAGTGCATGTCTTTTCACTGTAGGAGGGATATAGTGAGAGACACCCAACTGATTTATGTCCACTAGAGAAACCACTCTTATCCATAAGGGAAAAGTTTTATTAAATGCCTCCCGCATTTGAATCTCTGTGATTCAGCCATGGGCAGCGTTGAATAAAAAGATGTACATATCTCTATATCATGGGGAGCCTGTGTTCCACTTCATCTTCCCAGGGTGCAGAGGTTATCGATAAAACTTTATAATCTAAGAACAGAAATGATTCATTTTAATATTGGTGTTACTAATTTAATTTCTTATAATTCTAAGCTGTGTGGAAAAGCCCTTGTCCTGGTCTATTCAAGTTGATAAAGAAGTCACTTAGGGTTCATCCCCCCCCCCTTGCTTTTGCCCTTGTTAGCAAGAGATGATGGCAGGTGGAAATGAGGTTAATCATGGTTTTGAGGGTGGTTTTGGTTTTTCTGTATTTAGCTATAGTCTTAACGTGCTTTTGAGATGTCCTTAGATTTCTAAATATGTGTATCATATAAACATTTGTTTCATATTTTGTAAAATATGGTGTGTATTTGTGATATGCTAATATTTTTAATTTAGAATAAATCACTCCAACAATGCAATAGTAAAACCCCCTGAGATGACACCTCAGGCTGCAGCTAAGGAGTTAGAAGAAGTAATGAAGCGAGTACGAGAGGCTCAGTCCTTTATCTCAGCAGCTATCGAACCAGGTAAGGCCATAGCATTGTTACACAGGTCATAGCTGAAGATCATAGACTCTTAGAATTGGAAGGAATTTTAGAAATTGTATGTTCAGTCCCTTCATTTTACAAATGCGAAGACTAAAACTCAAAGAGTAAGTGACTTAACTAGTGTCAAAGGTTGAAGTACTTAGCACGAATGTCTTTTTCCATTATATTGAGTTTTTTAGGTACATTAGCTATGAGTTAATCAGTTCTTTATATTCTAAAGCAAAATCATGGCACAGAACTGATTTGCTTAAAGCAAAGTATAAATGTTATCGTGAGGCTAAAAACAATAATAAATGTTATGATTAAGCAGTTTCACTTTTCTTTCAAAGGTTTAATTTTGAAAATAGAAAAGAGTCCATGATTTAGGAAAAATAGAGACTCTTTTTAGTGAAGGAACACCTATTCAGGCTTTTGTGTTGCTAAAATTAAAAAATGCAACCTAAAAATGTCTAGATGGTTTACATTTGAGCAAATTTTCTAAATTAGCACTCAATTTACCCTTCAATTCTAGGAAAATAAATGGAGAAAGGATTTAAAATCAGTGTCATAGGAATTACAGACATGTTATAATCGTACATTATGGCAGCAACAAAATACTACGAACAGCTGTTTATAATCATCTGGTTTATATGTACTGCTGCAGGGTGGCTGCACTCAACGAGTTTATGCAATGACTTTCTTGGATGTTTCTGAAGGATAATTGCACAGGAGGAGGATGTACAGAGAGTAGGCCCCTTGCACTATATGTGGTACATTCCACTTGTGCCTGATTATTAACTGGGATCTTTAATTGTTCTGAGCTTACACTGCAAAGTGGTTTTTTCCTCCCAGAGTCTGGAAAGAGCAATGAAAGAAAAGGCGGTCGATCTCGTTCCCACACTCGTTCAAAATCCAGGTCTAGCTCAAAATCCCGTTCTAGAAGGAAAAGATCACAGTCAAAACACAGGTGAGAATTTCTGCTGTCATATTTAAACTTTTGTGGTTTTGTGTTTACAGGGATTAAGATTTTCTTAGTTTTTGTTTGAGTATCAGGATTTAGAAATTTGGTGTTCACCAGAAAGTATGGTTACTGCGAAGTATTACTTTATGATACTGTATTAACTTAAGAGTGACATTTTATCTAACATTTAATTTTAAAATTACTTAAACTAATTCATTTTTAGTAATTGGTTTTCTAAAGATGTTCTCATCTTGATTTTTCTATGAGAAAACTAGTCTCTATGTAGAAATGGCAGAAGCTTTTTATTCTTCCTATTGGGAAAAAGGAACATGTCATGATGAAAATACTTCTGAAATCGCAGCTTTTTTGTTTTTTCCTTTCCCCAGTTCCTTTAAGGTCTGGAGAATACCACCCTAGATCTTGATTTCAAGTACTTACATATCTTCAGTTCTGTGTGTCAAATTGGGGTACTTTTAAGTCTTTGTGCTCTTGGCGATGAGAGCCTCCGCCACCCACTTGGGGACCTGAAACACAGGAGTAACCTTTGGCTTCAGCTGCAACTACTGTATTGTGCTTAAGCTCTGTTTCTGTTCTGTCTGTATTATGTGTATTGAGCGCAGCTCTGTTATTTTAATGTCTTTAAAAAAAATCCATTATAGTTGGTGCAAAGGGGATCTCAAAATGTAAACTTGCAATACCATCTTGACTGGAAGTACCCTAAGAATCATGCCTCAAATGATTTTAAGGTGTGGAGGGAGCTGTTCTTGAAATGTGAAAGATGTATTTAGGGGATCCTAACTGCATGTTATATGTACATACATATTCATACTTCTAAAGAGAAGAGGTAGAGAAGTGTGTGTGTGTGTGTGTGTGTGTGTGTATGCGCATGTTGTTGGGAATATTAGAGAAAGGAGGAGGATTTGAGGGGAAGGGAGAATAAGAGGAACCAGTATGCTATATATTGAACCTCATCAGCAAGCTGATTAAGGAGATTGAGTCATTGAGGAAAATATGATGTTCTTTTATTTATTTTTTTAAGGCCAGACCTGTGGCATATGCAAGTTCTTGGGCCAAGGATTGAATCGGAGCCACAGCTTCAACCTGTGCTGCAGCGCTGGATCCTAACCCACTGCACTGGGCTGGGATGGAACCTGTGCCTCTGCAGCAACCCGAGCCGCCACAGTCAGATTCTTAACCCACTGCACTACTTGGGAACTCTGAAAATATGATATTCTTAAATAGACTGTGGTAAACTATAGTTTTAGCTCTGTACGAGTGTGTACTTCCTTATTATTATTAGCTTGCGAAGTTTCTTTTGGAATGTGATTTTTCTTTCTGTCTCCATTTAAGACCTTAGAATAAGGCAAACTCCGGTTCAAGAGAATAAAGTTGTTTCATGTACGATTGTTTATACAGCAGTGTAGTGGAAGCCAGAATTGGAGAAGGAAAGTGGAATAGAATCAGTGGTACTAAATTATGGATATTTCTAAGGTCAGCAGGGTGGTGAAGGTAAAGGAGATCAAGAAAATATAGAACTGAGGTGAAGAGTAATAACTTTTCTGAGAAAGAAGACCAGTGATTTGAATCTTATTTCGTGTTATAAGAGCCATGTTGCAAATCTAATACTCTGTGGTTTTCTAAGGCTGGAAAAAAAGTGACACTTGATCAACACCATTGTTTCCTTGATAATTTCTTTGAGGCTTTCTCCATTGGAGCAAGTAATTAAATTATATACCTTAAGGTTTTTACTCTTATCATTTTAAGTATATTTGGATATTTTCTAAGGATTAGTGGGGAAAGAGTTACTCTGAAATGAAATTTGTTACTGTTCTTATTCATAGGAGTGACTTCATAGAGGTCTATCTAATTATGTAGCAGAAATTGTTCTTGATGCATGCACACACACAGTCGCACCTTGTTTTATTGCACTCTACTTTATTATGCTTCAGAGATACTGTGGTTTTTAACAAATGGAAAGTTTGTGGCAATCCTGCATTGTCAGATGATGGCCAGCATATTTTAACAATAAGGTCTTCCCCCACCCAACATTTTTCTGTTTTGGCTACACTTGTGGCATATTGTAGTTTCCGGGCCAAGGATCAAATTTGAGCCACAGGCATGACCTCTGCCACAGCTATGGCAACGCTGGATCCTTAACCCACTGTGCTGGGCCAGTAATCCAACCTGCACCACTGCAGAGAGAACACTGGATCCTTAAGCTGCCGGGTCACAGTGAGAACTCCAGCAGTAAAGTATTTTTAATTGAGGTATGTATGTATAGATGTATATTTTTAAGACATAATACTATTGCACACTTAATAGACTATAGTGTAACTATAAATTGTATATACACTGGAAAGCCGGAAAATTCCAATGACTCACTTCATTGTGGTGTTTCCTTTGTTGCGGTGGTTTGGAACTGAACCCACAGTATCTCTGAGGTGTGCCTGTTTCCTTTTTTGGCAGTATATACATGGTGTAGAAACACAAGCTTTACTAAGGTCATAAAGAAATAAGATGATGAGTTATGTTGAAAAGAAAAAAATTCCTTATCCCAAAACATCAGACTTCAGGAACCGACCCCCCCATCCTCCAGTAGGAGATGACAGGCATTTCTTGGTTTCCCTTCTTATGGTGGGGTTGGATACCCTTAGCTCTGGCTCTGACCTACTAGTAGGAGTGTGGGTTGCTAGAGCCCTTGTTCTTGAAGGCCTGCCTTTTTCTGCCTTCTTAGTGTTCTCAGATGCTTGTGGAACCTTTCCCTGTTCCTTCCTTTTATACAGATGGGAGGAAGGGTTTATTTGTCACTGTGAACTTGACTGGGGCTGGAGAGATGTGTTTCCACTCTGACCAGTGTTTTTTTGGGGGGGGGGCACCCATGGCATGCGAAAGATCCCAGGCCAGGGATTGAACCTGTGCCACAGAGTGACTCAAGCCTTAGCTCACTGTGCCCCAAGAGAATTCCTGTCCAAATTTGTGTTTTTATTTCTCATGGGGACAGTGTTAGAAAAGGTGGGTAGAAGTACTCTAATTATTATAAAGTTAAGTAACCTTTACAGACCAAAATAGGAACTATAAGACATTTTATAATATTTTAATGGGAAACAACTGACTTACAAATGAACTTTGATGCAGCATTATGGTAAGTTGTCCTTTATTCACAGTTTAATTTATAAATGCAGTTTTGTGTACATTAGGCTAAAATAAGCACTGACAATAAGTCAGATCTTTATCTTTGGATTATATTTGCTCTTGCCATAAAGTTTTCAGCATTCCTTAATTAGAAAACTTGTAGGTGACTAGTGGGTGAGATAGACATGCAATATTTAATATCAAAATTGAAATGTAGTCATTACTCTTGGGCATTGACTTTTAAACTTTGAGGACTCACAGGTTAAGATGGGACGCCAAATGCTAAGTGTTTTTTCTATTATTAACTTTAACTTGTTAGGGCTATGCCTAGTTTTTGAAAAGGAGTTTCTTAATTAAGATTGGAAATCACTGTTTGAAGAAAATGAAATTACTGTTTATATTTTCAGCAAGGTTAACTAGAGTAGAAATCTTTATTTATTTATTTATTGCTTTTTAGGGTCGCATCTGCAGTTTATGGAGGTTCCCAGGCTAGGGGTCTAATTGGAGTTGTAGCTGCTAGCCAACGCCACAGCCACAGCAATGTAGGATTCGAGCTGCGTCTGCAACCTACACCACAGTTCACAGCAATGCTGGATCCTTAACCCACTGAACAAGGCCAGGGATCGAACCTGCGTCCTCATGGATGCTAGTCAGATTCATTAACTGCTGAGCCACAACGGGAACTCCAGAAATCTTTAACGTACATAGAAGCAACGTCCTTTTTAAAATATTGCCCTCATGTGTGGATATCTGTAAATGGACTAAAAACGTTATAAATTTTGCCTCAATACCTACTTAATCCTTGTGTCTCTTAGGTTATTAGTGATAAAGATTCCAATAAACTGAATTATCTTCTTGGATAAAATTGTGATATGAAAATAAATATATAATTTTTAAAGCAATGTAATGAGTGGTTCAGTTGAAAATTAGTTATTGGAAAACAAATTTCAACTAACTGAAAAACATGTTGTAAGAACCAAATTTCATTAATTGAGGACTGGAGGTTTTTCTGGTTTTCATAGCATATGACAGGCATTTAACTGTGTGTTACTTTTGTAGATATTTGTTTTAACTTAATTCATAAAAATATTATTAGGATGAGTTTTAATTGTATAAGATATATTATTTGACCTCTTTGGAATAAATAAAATGTAATTTAAAGTTTTCATTTATATTGTTAATAATGATAATGATTCAGATATTGAAGAGTTAAAGCGTTTTAAGCATTTACTGTATACGCAAGACTGTTAGGCAGTTTTCCATATATCACCTGTTTTAATCCTCATGGCAACCCTAGGAGATGTAGGTATGATTCTTGCTCCAATTTACAGATGAAGAAACTCAGGCCTAGAGAGGTTAAGTGATTAGCCCGAGTTCTCATGGCTAGTGTGTGGCAGAACGCAGCGACTCCAGAGTTGGTGCATTCAGTTTTGTTATATTTTAATAACAGTTCCTAGGATACCTCATTATGAAAAACTCACATTATATAAGCTATTATTTTAGTCGGGGGAAGGACCCTAGAAAATTTCAGTGTTGGAATGTTCATAGAAACCATATAATCACTCTTAAGTTATAACCACAAGCGGTCATACTACATTCATGTTAAGAGTTAAAGACAACTTAAGGTATGAAAACTTGGGCCGTGGGAGAAGTCTTCTTTACTAATTGAGGCATGTATTTCTTAGCAAAGGAATGCCACAGCTGAAAATAGCAACTTTATAGGAAATAACTTAAATTCTTACTCTGTTCTGTCTGCATTTTGGGCAGTGAACTGTCTGGTAAAGTATCAAATAAATTTATGTCAGATAATCTAACTGAAGCAGTACATAATAGTTTAAAAATACTGGTAAATATTGTCTGGATGGTTTTAAAATCCTTATTTGAAACGTCTTAAATTATTTTTTGGCCACGCCCATGGCACGCCAAAGCTCCTGCCCCAGGGATCGAATCTTTGCCACAGCAGTGATCCAAGCCACAGCAGTGGTAACGCCAGATCCTTAACCTACTGAGCCACCCGGGAACTCTCGAAAGATTAAATTTTTAAAAATTGAAATTCTAAGAATAAATTTTCAGGGAGTTCCCGTCATGGCTCAGTGGAAACAAATCTGACTAGCATCCATAAGGACGCAGGTTCAATTCCTGGCCTTACTCAGTGGGTTAAGAATCTGCCATTGCCGTGAGCTGTGGTATAGGTCGCATACGTGGCTTGGATCACACGCTGCTGTGGCTGTGGTGTAGGTCAGCAGCTACAGCTCCTATTCGACCCCTTGCCTAGGAACTTCCGTATGCTGCAGGTGCCGCCCTAATAAGTAAATAAAAGTGAATAAATTTTGACATTCTAACTACTTGTATTTCTTTAGGAGTAGATCTCATAATAGATCACGTTCAAGACAAAAAGATAGACGTAGATCTAAGAGTCCCCATAAAAAACGCTCTAAATCAAGGGAGAGAAGGAAGTCAAGGAGTCGTTCGCGTTCACGGTGAGTTTTTTGAAAATTAAGGGTAGCTTCATTTGTTAAAAAATTTGTTTAAATTTTTAATCAAAGCAATTAAATTTTTTTCTGATAGTTTTAGTAGTGATTAATATTGATTGCCACTGATTGGAATCTCATGGTCAGTATGATTCGTGAGGTTTCCAGATTATTTAATTCGGCCTGGTAATTGATTTAATTAGCAGCATCATGTACACATATGTTATACAGAAATTTATAAGTAATGTCTTTTAGTTATTATAAATTGTGTTGATAATTGTTGAGGAAAGTGAAGGAGGTCCTTTTTAGGGAGTGGAATTATTTTAGCTGTGAATTTATTTATTTATTTTTGTTTTTAAAGGGACAAAAGAAAGGACACCCGAGAAAAAATCAAGGAAAAGGAAAGAGTAAAAGAAAAAGATAGAGAAAAGGAAAGGGAAAAAGAGAGAGACAGGGAAAAGGAACGTGAAAAAGAAAAGGAACGGGGTAAAAACAAAGATAAAGACCGGGATAAAGAACGGGAAAAGGACCGAGATAAAGACAAGGAGAAGGACAGAGAGAGAGAGCGGGAAAAAGAACATGAAAAGGAACGAGACAAAGAGAAGGAGAAGGAACAGGACAAAGAAAAGGAACGAGAAAAGGACAGATCCAAAGAGATAGATGAGAAAAGAAAGAAGGATAAAAAGTCCAGAACACCACCCAGAAGTTATAATGCGTCAAGAAGATCTCGTAGTTCCAGCAGGTTTGATAATGCTTTTTACCGGGGGTTTACTGATGACAAATGAAAACATAATTTCAAGTGGAATCAGTACAGTGATATCAAAACATTTCCCTCTAATGGTTAACATTTCTGTAGCAGAGGGATTGCTACAGTATTGAATCTATGAGGATGAAGAGGTAATGTTGGGCAAAATTATTGAAAGGCTAACAGTCTGTAATCCACTATTTTAACCTGGCATTAGTGTTAGGCACTACTGTTGCTGCTGCTTAAATTATTTTCTTGGAAGGTGGGCTGACAAGGGTAAGGTTTTTGTTTTTAATGTAGAAAAATTGGGCCTTTTAGTCTTCTTTATTTCTTTGAAATTATGTAATTTTTTTTTTTTTTTTTTTTTTTTTTTTTTTTTTTTTTTTTTTTTTTTTTTTTTTTTTTTTTTTTTTT
>PVHT020000166.1:5770134-5793154 GCA_004024745.2 Catagonus wagneri | reverse complement strand
AGGGATGGAACCTGCATTATCATGAATACTACTTGGGTTCCTTAACCATTGAGCCACGACAGGAACTCCCTGATGTGGTAAATTTTAATATGCACAGTTGATTTCTTAAGTTGCGGTCTTAGTCCTTTTTGTCATCTTAGTTCTTTTTTTTTTTTAATGGCTGCACCCATGGGATATGAAGTCACCAGGCCAGGGGACTGAATCCAAGCCACAGCTGTAACTTATGCCATAGCTGCTTAATGCCAGATACACTGGTTTGGAGATCCAAACCCAGGCATTCACACTGACCTGAGCCACTGCGGTAGGATTCTTAACCCACTGTACTACAGTGGGAAATCCCATTTAAGTTCATTTTTACTGTTGTTTTTTTTTTTGAATGCCTGACATTTAAATTTTGATTTTCACGTATTTGTTCATTTTAAGAATTTGTTTTTTTCTTAAGACTGTTAATAGGTACACTGCCACCAGATGGCAGCTAGTTGCCATAATAACAGCAGCAAAGTGAGGCCCTTTCTTAATTCAGGGTTATCTAAACGTGCATCCATCGCTCCAGATGATGTTGTGACTCTAAATAAATGGAATTTCCAAAGTTGTATTAAATTATATCTTAAAATTACTTTAAAATATATTTTAGAAAGCATTAAAGATATTTTTAAAAGGTTTTCCATAGGAAATAATTTCTGAGACAATGGAATGTATATATCCTTTCTTTTCTTTTTTTTTTTTCCTCTTTACAGCCTCACCTGTGGCATATGGAAGTTCCCAGGCTAGGGGTCAAATGAGAGCTGTGGCTGCAGGCTTGCTTACGCCACAGCCCCAGCAACACCGGATCTGAGATGCATCTACAGCCTACACTGCAGCTTGCAACAGCAACACTGGATCCGAAGCCTACTGATGGAGGCCAGGGATTGAACCTGCATCCTCCTGGAGGCTACACTGGGTTCTTAAACCTCTGTGCCACAATGGGAATTCCTTGTTTCCTATTTTTAAAATTTTTGTGTTTTATTATTACTAATAATAGTCTTTGGTTAGCCTAACCAACTCCAGTTCTGCATACTAGAGCTGACAGCTTTTTTCTTTTCTTTTATTAATGTTTAGTTGATTTACAAGGCTGTGTCAGTTTCTGCTCTACAGCAGAGTGACCCAGTCATACATATATATAAATTCTTTTTCTCATCTCATCCCCCATCATGTTCTATCCCAAGAGATTGGACGCTGTTCCCTATGCTATACAGTAGGAGACAGCTTGTTTCTCATCTGGGTGTGTTGTCTGTCCAGGCTTAGCTCTTCTTATCCACATAGCACTTCCGAAACGTACAGGTAAAGAGTTATACTGATGAAGATGGGGCCGTTTTTGGAATCTTAAAGTCTGGGATACACTGACATACTCAGGCTGTGACAAAAGTACCTCTGGTCCTGTGTCAGGTAGGGGAGTGCTGCTGCAGAATGGCACCAATTAAATGGAATATCGTTATCTAATTTCTGTAGTGGGAAGTATAATTTGGGGGTGACTTGGGAATAAAATTAGGTAATGGAAGAGAAGCTTAGGTAAAGTCGGGATTGATTTGTGTTCTCAGAGTTTTTAAGCTTTTTTGGTCTTAATATCATCTGTGTGAACCACATAAGAGCATTGTCTAGCTTTTTATTTTATAGATGAAAAACATATAGAAAATGTTTCACTGGCCTAGAATCAACTTCCTTTTTTTTGCCTTTTTGCCATTTCTAGGGCCGCACCCGCGGCATATGGAGGTTCCCAGGCTAGGGGTCTAATAGGAGCTGTAGCTGCTGGCCTTCGTCACAGCCACAGCAACGCGGGATCCGAGCCACGTCTGCAACCTACACCACAGTTCACGGCAACGCCGGATCCTTAACCTACTGAGCAAGGCCAGGGATCGAACCCGCAACCTCATGGTTCTTAGTCGGATTCGTTAACCACTGAGCCACGAAGGGAACTCCTAGAATCAGCTTCCTGAAGTGATGAGGAGAACTTGAATTCTAGAGGATTTGGTTGTTTCAGATACATGGGCAGTAGTTATAAGGCTCCTTGTGAGATAGATCATTGGGTACATTAATCATTTAGTAAATACATCCTGATACCTCCTCACCTGAATGATAAGACATTCTGAAGTTCATTGTCTCTAAGTTGACCACCCTTATAAATGAAGTAATTTATTAAGAGTATGCATCATTTGCTAATATGTTAATAAACAAACTAGTTTTTAATAATAATAGAATTGTTAATGTATTTACAAATATTTTTTTACTTTGTCATGTTTAAATTCTAGGTTTTAAGTTTAATTTCCTTTACATATAAGCAAATGCATGTTCAAATTTATTTATTCTTATTTTTAATGAATTAATTTTGGCTGCACCTGCAGCAGGCAGAAGTTCCTGGGCCAGGGATTGAAACTGTGTGGTAGCAATGACTTGAGCCACGGCAGTGACAGTGCTGGATCCTTGACCACTAGGCCTCCAGGGAACTCCTTCAATTTTAAGTTAATAGAACAACAATAAAAAAGTGGTAGTAGGCTGGGATAAAAGCAGTTTCTCTGTAAAATGAATTAATGTAAATACTTTCTAAATTTTGGAGACATTCTCAATATTTGGGTTTACCAAGTTTACATTGTGCAAGCCTGCTTATCTTGCAGTTCTTGAGAAGGGCCTGCTACCTTGATACAGAGTAATCAGTGGCGCATCAAGGAGCTAGAAGCACAACAAAGGATCTGATAAACAAAACATGCTTTAGATCCTGTCTGAGGAAGAGCATGTTTAACTTGAGAGAGAATAGGAAACATCCATTAATATTTTTATTTACTCAAGAAATTATTGTCCAGGAGTTCCCATCGTGGCACGGCAGAAACAAATCCCACTAGGAACCATGAGGTTGCGGGTTCAATCCCTGGCCTTGCTCAGTGGGTTAAGGTTCCAGTATTGCCATGAGCTGTGGTGTAGGTCGCAGACGCGGCTTGGATCTGGCGTTGCTGTGGCTGTGGCGTAAGCCGGCAGCTGCAGCTCCTGTTAGACCCCTAGCCTAGGGAGCTCCGTATGCTGCAGGTGCAGCCCTAAAAATACAAAAAAAAAAAAAAAAAAATTATTGTCCAAATAGATCAGGTGAAAAGGAGGTCCTCTAACCTTAATATGAAATCTTAGAAGATATTTTCTTTGGTCTGTAAAATTTACGGTTCATAGTTTAACCTGTACTAAAATTAGTTGATAGAACATTTTAATCAAAGACATTAGTTTAGGTGGCCTCTAAATAATACTGTTCACTTGAGAGCCTTATGGACCCTTTCGATTTTGTATATTTGAAGTATCTTTTATTTAAATTACTGTTTTTTAAAATGACATATTTTTGATTTTCAGGGAAAGGCGTAGGAGGAGGAGCAGGAGTTCTTCCAGATCGCCAAGAACATCAAAAACCATAAAAAGGAAATCGTCTAGGTCTCCATCTCCTAGGAGGTAGGTTGAAAGCATGAGCTGAAACTGAGGAGGAAGCGGGAGGAAATTTCTCTCTCTTCTGTTTTTTTAAACTTCATATTTTGAATGAGTGATATGTAATATGTTTACATTGTTTAAAAATCCAAAAAGTAGAAAAAGTTATGCAGCAGTAGGTCTTAACTTACACCGATGTGTCCATCTGCTCTGTCTCCTTAAGTAATGACTACTAGTTTTTCTTTTTTTTTAATATATATCCTTCCAGTTTTGTGTATAGGTACAAATGAAAATAATGCAGTTTTTATTTTCATCCTTCTACAAAAGATTGAGCAAAATATACACTGTGGTGCAGTTGCTTTTGTCTCATAACGAGCCAGGAGAACTTTCTGTATTCATTAGAGAGTGCTGCTTCATTCCTTTTTATGACTGCATGGTGTTCCGTTGTTGGAATGTACCTTAGTTTATGTAACCAGCCTGCAGTAGAATGAGCTTTCTTAACTTGTATAAGCTATACAGGTCTGTAATGAATAGCTTTGAACTTAACATAATTTTGTAATGTGCGGGTATGCAGGAAAAATTTCCAGAAATGCTATTTTTGGATCAGAGGTTGAATGTTTATAGTTTTGAGAGAGATTTCCTTCCCTATTGTCCTTCAGAAGGATTGGCAGCAGGTTACACCATAACCAGCTATGTATGAGAGTGCCTGTTTTCCTGTAAGCTATAGCAGATTGTTACCGCAGTTGTGGATTTTATGACAAATGGTTCCAGTACTTAGTTAATTTTAGTTGCATTTGTCTTAAGAGTGAAGTTTACCATCTCGTCATATATTTGAAAGCCATTTATGTTTCTTTTCCTGTGAATTGTATATGTTGCCCCTTTTTGGGGGGGTGGTTGTCTTTTTAGGACTGCACCTGCTGCATATGGAGGTTCCTGGGCTAGGGGTCTAATTGGAGCTGTTGCTGCCGGCCTACGCCAGAGCCACAGCAACGCCAGATCCGAGCCGCGTCTGCAACCTTAACCACAGCTCACGGCAACCCCAGGTCCTTAACCCACTAAGCGAGTCCGGGGATTGAACCCACAACCTCGTGGTTCCTAGTCAGATTTATTTCTGCTGTGCAAAGATGGGAACTCCCATGTTGCCCATTTTTTATGGGCTCTGTTTTTGTGTTTATTTTATTTTTTTCTTATTTCCAGGAGTTCTTTTTGTATTAGATTTTTCTTCAGTGATTTGATTTCAAGTATCATTCCTAGTTTGCCATTTCCTCTTAGAAATTCTCATGAGACCTGATTTTACAGAGGATTTTGATTTTTATCAAGTTTAGTTTCTCAGTATTTTTCTTTTGTGACTTCTACATTCTGAGTCTCAAAGTTAGGAAAATCTTTCCTATTCCAAGATTATTCGCCCACTGCTGCTTCTTGACTTTTATGGTTTTAATTTTTGCCCTTAGTCTTTGATCATTTAGGAGTTTACCCTTATGTACAGCAATATGGCATATCCAGTGGTTCTTTGTTGTTCGTGTCATTTATATTAAAAAGTCAGTTTTTCTAATACTAATTTGATATGTTGCCTTTGTCATATACTAAATTTTTCTGTTAAGAGTCTGTTTCTGGGTCTTCTGTGCTATTGGACTGGTTTGACTAAAGATTTGTATATCGGTACCACATGCTTTTTTTTTTTTTTCTCAGCCACACCTGTTGCATATGGGGGTTGCTGGGCCAGGGATCGAATCTGAGCTGTAGCCTCTGCAGTGTATGCCATAGCTTTGGCAATGGCGGATCCTTAACCCATTGTGCTGGGCTAGGGATTGAACCTGCAGTGCCCAGAGACAGTGCCTGATACTTTAATGCACTGCACCACAGCAGGAATTCCTTTTTCTGAGCTTTCTTGACGATTCTTTTTTATTCTTCTATTTGAACTGGAGTCAGTTGTCTAGGCTTGTCAAAATAAAACCTACTGATAATTTGTATTACAGTTGGCGTTAAATTTATTAACTTTAGAGGAATTGATAAGTAGATTTTTTATAAATGCAGCTTTATGATGGTGAGTTTTTTTATCCAGGAATGTGGATGGCCAGCTTACTTATTCAGGTCACCCATACCGTTTTTCATGAGTGTTTCACTGTTTGTTTCATACAGATGTTACGCATTTTCAGTTTATTCCTAGGTGTTTTTTTACTTTTTTGCTCTTGTAAATATTGTTTTTCATCATGCCATGTAATTGGAGATTGGGTTTGTATATAGGAAGGTTATAGATTTCGGTGATTAGTTTTTTTGTTACTCCTATCTTATGTATGGGTCATAAGTTTTTCAGTTGGTTTTCTGTGGTTTTTTAGGATTAGAAAAGAGAAATTTATAAGAAAAACTTTGCCAGGGTAGAAGGAGAATGTTTCCCAACAGGGGACTTTGTTTGAGGGTTATTATTTTTAGGTGAGAATAATGGAATGCATAGGATACTGAGGAGGTAGACCGAATTTGTATTAAAAAAATACTTTGCTAGGAGTTTCCTTCGTGGCTCAGTGGTTAACAAACCCGGCTAGGATCTGTGAGGATGTGGGTTCGATCCCTGGCCTCACTCAGTGGGTTAAGGATCTGGCATTGCCATGAGCAGTGGTGTAGGTCACAGACACAACTCTGATCTGGAGTTGCTGTGGCTGTGGCGTAGGCCAGCAGCTAAAGCTCTGATTCGACCACTAGCCTGGGAAACCTCCACATGCCGTGGGTGCAGCCCTAAAATAGCAAAAAATAAATAAATAAGTAAATATATATATATATATATGTATATATATATATATATATACATATATATATACTTTGCTTATGAAAGTCAAAACTCTTCTCCATTGTAACTCAAAGTAGTCAAAAAGATAAATTTACGAAGTGTCACTACCTTCCCTATTCCTTCTACTTTGCCTGCATCCACCCTCTGTAGGTGATCAGTTGTTTTATTCGTCCTGTGTTTCTTTTGCAAAACTAAGCAGATACATATATTCTCGTTTCTCCTTTTCTTTACACAAGGCAACATTCACTGTATACACTGAGAGAGTGTGTGTGGGGGGGGTCAGTGACTGTACCCAGCACAACTTGGATCCTGAGGTTTTTTGTTTTTTTTTTTTTGTTTTGTTTTTTTTGGCTTTTTGTAGTTTTAGGGCCATACCCACGGCTAGGGTTCTAATCAGAGCTACAGCCGCCGGCCTACACCACAGCCACAGCAACAGAGGATCCGAGCCGCAGCTGCGACCTACACCACAGCTCACGTTAATGCCGGATCCTTAACCACTGAGTGAGGCCAGGGATCGAACCCGCATCCTCATGGATACCAGTCGGGTTTGTTAACCACTGAGCCACGACAGGAACTCCTGTAATTCTTTATATTCAGGATGTTAATCCTTTACCAGATAAATGAATTGCGTGTATTTTCTCCCATACTGTAGGCAGTCTTTTCAGTTTCTTGATTAAGTATCCTTGGATGCACCAAAGTTTTAAAGATGATGAAGTCAGATTTATTTTCTTCCTTTTGTTGATTTGTCATATCCATGAAATTATTGCCAAAATCAATGTCATAATTTTCCTGTTTTTTCAGAAAGTTTTAGTTTATATAGTTAGGTCTTCGATCCATTGTGAGTTAATTTTTATATTATATAGGGTGTAAAGTAAGGGTCCAACTTAATTCTTTTTTGTTTTTAATTGTCTTTTTAGGGCCGCACCCGTGACATATGGAGGCTCCCAGGCTAGGGGTCTAATCAGAGCCGGAGCCCCTGGCGAACGCCACAGCCACAGCCACGTGGGATCCGAGCCGCATCTGTGACCTACACCACAGCTCAAGTCAACGCTGGATCCTTAACCCACTGACCGATGCCAGGGATTGAACCCTCAACCACATGGTTCCTAGTCAGATTCGCTAACCACTGAGCCATGACGGGAACTCTCTAACTTCATTCTTTAGCATCGGATGTCCAGTTTTTCAAGCACCGTTTGTTAAACAGGTTGTCTTACTTATTGCATGGGTCTTGGCAGTCTTTTTAGAAGTCATTTTGATCATACATGTGAGCATATATTTCTGTCTCTTCCATTGGTCTATAAGTCTGTCCTTAAGCTAGTATCACATTGTTTTGATTTCGGTAGTTGTGTAATAAGTTTTGACTTCAGGAGTTGTGTGTTTTCCAGCTTTGTTGAAGATTGTTTTGGCTATTTGATGTCTCTGGAATTTCCATTTAAGTTTTAGGATGGGTTTTTCTATTTCTGCTAACAATGCCAATTGGATGTGGATTGGGATTACATTGAGTTTGTATGTTGGTTTGTTTGTATTTTGCGCCCCCCTTCCCCCTGTGGCATGTGGAGTGTCTGGGCCAGGGATCAGGTCTGGGCCCCAGTTGTGACCTAAGCTACAGCTGCGACAACACTGGATAGTTAACCTGGTGTGCCAGGCCCAGGATCAAACCTGCATCCCAGTGCTCCCAAGACACTGACAATTCAATGAGCCACATCAGGAACTCCCATAGATAGCTTTGAATACTGTTATCTTAACTTCATTTAGGTCTTCTGATCCAGAAACATGGGATGTCTTTCCGTTTGTTTATGTTTTTATTTCTTTCAGCCAATTTTTGCCTTTTTGATTAAATTCATTCCTAAGAATTTTATTCTGTATGATGCAGTTGTTTCCTTGACTTTTAAGAGTTCTATATAAAGGTAAACATACACACATACATAAAGTATGTTGCAGATACGTTTTTCTTGGCTTGTCACTTTTCTTTTAAATATGCTGGTAGTTGGGCTTTTTGTTTTGCAAAAGTTATGTAGGTATATTTATGAATCTTGTATTTTATCATACCTGGTATTTTAGTTATGGCTGAAAAATCTTTCCCTTCACTCAAGTTAGAAAGAAATTCAGTCATGTTTTTTTTCAGCACTTGTCACATTTCATTAAAAAAACCTAGGTCGAGAAGTTCTGTTTGGCGCAGCAGATTAAAGATCCAGCTTTGTCACTACTTTGTCCTCTGGTCACTGCTGTGGCCTGGTTGTAATTCCTGGCCCAGGAACTTTCCCATGCCATGGGTGTGGCCAGAAAACCCCAAACAAAATTTTAGGTTTAATCTATTTTGGTTTATTTATGTGAATGAGATACAGGCCACATTTTGTCACTTCTTGAATAATAATCCAATTGTCCCTAAGTTGTTGTTTTTGGGGGGTTTTTTGGCTCTTTAAAAAAAACATTTTTTTTGGCCTCTCCTGTGGCACGCAGAAGTTCCTAGACTAGCAGTTGAACCTACACCATAGCTGCTGTGTGTGATCCCTTGGCAGTGACAATGCTGGATCCTTAATCTGCTGAGCCACCAAGGGAACTCACCCAAGTTTTTTATTTATGGTAGACCGTCTTTTCCCTGGTGATTTGAGATGCCACTCCATTGTTTTGTTGACTTGTCATAGGTATTTGAGTCTTTTTCCAAAATGTTTTTATTTGTTCCGTTGATCTTTGTGTTTATTTTTAAACTATTCATAAGAGAAAAAAGCCCATATTAGGGGTAATTATTTTGAGTAGAACGTGTCTGTTATGCTTCTGATATGAAGTACATCATTTTTTCCCTCTAATTTTAAGCATAGGTTATTTTTACAAATGGAATTTATTCATTCTGTCTTGCTTGCTTGCTCTTGAATTCGTGGGTGGGACTTTTTTGTAATTGTGATTGAGAAGAGGGCACATGGCTCAACTGGTTATTGGAAATTCCAGGTTTTTCTAGAAGTCATTTAGCCTTGCCTGAGAGTCATATCCGATTCTTTATCCTTTTTATTCTTTCCTACTTATACATTGTTGCTTTGAAAAGGTTGGTAAGAAAAATGAATGTATTTAGTTTTGTTTTACCTAATTACAGTAAGTAAGTCTTGAATGTTTCAAAACTAAGAAATTGATAATACAAAATCGTGGGGGGCGTTGTATTTTGGGGTTTTGTTTGATCTTTTTAGGGCTGTATCCCTGGCATATGGAGGTTCCCAGGCTAGGGGTAGAATCAGAGCTCTAGCTGCTACCTACACCACAGCTCACAGCAACGCCAGATCCTTAACCTGCTGAGCCATGACAGGAAGTCCTAAAATTGTGGTTTAAGTGAACACATGGTGGTCTGCAAAAATGACTTGCGTATCTTTAAGAAATTAATTGGGGTATGGGATCGGGTTAAGTGGGTTACAGGACTCATGTTACTTGGTCGTCTACTGCATTATTGAGAATGCTTATTTACAACACAGTAATGTTAAGTGAGAATATTTTCTCAATAATGTAGTGGGTGTTTAATTGTTTATTCTTTTATTTTTTGGCCGTGCCTGAGACACATAGTTCCCTGGCCAGGTACTGAACCCGCACCATAGCAGCAACCTGTGCCACTGCAGTGACGACACTGGATCCTTAACTTGCTGCATCACAAGGGAACACCAAGAGTGTTTAATTTTTTAGAAGCTTACTGATGTGTTATTAATATTCTTATAGCAGAAATAAGAAGGATAAAAAGAGAGAAAAAGAAAGGGACCATATCAGTGAAAGAAGAGAGAGAGAACGTTCAACCTCTACAAGAAAGAGTTCTAATGACAGAGATGGGAAGGAAAAGGTGGAGAAGAACAATACTTCACTTAAAGTAAGCACGTTCGGCGTTTAGCCTTTGAGTAATTAATATTTGAGATTGCTTTTCTTTATTGAATAGTTGTTTTAGACTGAAAACTCCTGAGGGCAGTGGTGTCAGTTGTTTTAGACTAAAAACGCCTGAAGGCAATGGTGTTGTGTACATTTTGGTATCATTTAATATTTGTTATGTTGGTAGTTTTTTAACGTAAATTTTTGAAGTTAAGAACTAATTAAAATGTAAACAATTGCATTCCTTATTTTGGAGAATCATAGAATGGCATACAATAAAATTTTAAACTATCTACAAGAAGATTTCTGCTTGATGTCCTTTTCCTCACTATATTTGTTTTAGCAGATTTGACAGATGATGTTATCATTGATTTTGTAATATATGCTGAAATTGGGTTTGTTGCATTAGAATAATTAATGGAAATCCAAATTACACAAAGTAGGGGTTTTTGTTCTTTTTGGTTTTTTGGGGGATAAATACTTTAAGTTCTTGTGAATTATGTTAATTCCCTTATCATACTGGTAAGTATATTTTTGCTTGGAAATAATTATGAGTTCTGGAGCTTTCATCTTAGTTTTATTTATTCTCATACTGATAGAGGTTTATCATCCTTGTCAATAACATTGAAATATCTCCTGAGCACTTACTACTAAATTCCAGGCACTGTTCCACTTTTCTTTTTTTTTTCGGTCTTTTTGCTTTTTCTAGGGCCGCACTCACGGCATATGGAGGTTCCCAGGCTAGGGGTCTAATCAGAGCTGTAGCTGCTGGCCTCTGCCACAGCCACAGCAACGCAGGATCCAAGCCACATTTGGAATCTACACCACAGCTCACGACAACGCTGGATCCTTAACCCACTGAGCAATGCCAGGGATCGAACCCGCAACCTCATGGTTCCTAGTCAGATTCGTTAACCACTGAGCCACGACGGGAACTCCCATGTTTTTTTGTTGTGTTTTTTATCCCCACAATCGCAGCATGTGGAAATTCCCAGGCCAGGGATCGAACTTGTGCCACAGCTATAACCACAGCCACAGCAGTAACAATGCCAAATCCTTAGCCTGCTGAGCCATGAGGGGGACTCCCGCCTTCCTTTTTTCCCCCCACATGCTGTCATTTAATTCTTGCTTAAGTTTTTGGACTGTTTTTGAAGAGTCTTTGGTAGGAGGGATAATGACTTCCTTTTCTACATTCCCCTATTTTTTGTTTCTGATATCCACATTACAAATCTACTCTGGCATCTACGGAAACTGTTTACATTTTCAAGTCAGTTAGTACCACTTAATGAAATCTCCTAGACCTTTTGTTTACCTGTTTTATTTTAACTTAATCTCCATGGATTGCACATCTTTTATGAGAAGTACAAAGGACATATTTACATATACAATTTTTATGAAAAGGTAATAGGAGAAAATACCTAGTTTAATTCATAGAAGATAAAGTTACATATTTTAGCCAGAACTAGATGTAGTGTCAGGCAACTTCTGAGAAAAATGTATTCTTTAATATTCATTGTAGGAGAAGGAGCACAACAAAGAACCAGATTCCAGTGTGGGCAAAGAAGTAGATGACAAAGATCCTCCACCAAGGACTGAGGAAAACAAAGTACAGCAAAATGGGAATTGTCAGCCAAATGAAGAAAACCTCTCTACCAAAACAGAAACTGTATAGGACCCACAAGTGCACCTCTAAACACATGCTGGAATAAAATCCAAAGCTTTCAATGCTCTCAACAAGATGTTGAAACAGTGAAGAAATTCAATAGAGCATAAAGATACAAGCTAACAGCTTTCCTAGTTGTTAGGGGACTTTGTGGCCATCTTGTTACTGAGTAAGAAAATAAAGCATGGACATCATGAAAATAACAGGTGTTACCCAAACTCCTCATCTTTTTAAGTCTGTGCATTTCCATGGTGGCTGACACAATTGTCATGTGGTTTGTTAGTGTTTGCCAAGAACCATTACAAATAAATGGGACATCAAAGACCTAAATTTGTACGATCCATAAAGACTGGAGATAAACATTGGAGGCTCTTTTAAAAAATGCTAGTAACTGAATTTTTGTATTGTTTTACTTTTTTTTTAAAAACTATTTCAATATATACAGATTGATGTGCTTGAAAATCGGTGCAAATATATATACACACCCTTGTAAGTGCAGAGTATGTAAGAAGTTTTACATTCACTTCACAGGATTTACAGTGATTGTGTTAAATTCTTACTATTGTGTTTTCTTTTGCTCACTGTTTAGGACAGCAGTTTTTCTTTAAAATAGTTTTACAAATTAAAATTGCTTAAATACTTGGATGAAAAACCAACTGACAATGCATGCTACTGTTCTCTTTCAAAAGGAAGAGCAACTGTGTTGAATACTAATAATGTGTTAGTATTCAGTGTTTAGAATCATTGGGTCTCCCTACAAAGTAAGCGTTTCTTTTTGAACTTTCTTGACATTTCCAAGGTTATTATGAACAGTATTGAAGTGTGTTGTCAGCTGTAGATGGCAAAGGTGCCATTTATAAAAAGAAAACTGGGTTTTCAAAATGGGCTATGGGAGCACAAGCTGAAGCTTTAGTGCCTTCTACAATGTGGTATACTGTTTTCTAGAATTTTATATGTGCTAGTCGTTTTCGATTCATATGGAATTTAGATGGATATTCCATTCACTCCCATAGAGAAGTGTGTAAGTGGTGTGTCAGAACGGCTTCTTACTTAGTTCACATAAGTAAGGGAGAGGGTAGTTCTGTCTTTAAGAATGACTTTAGAGCTTAAAACAACAGTACAGTTTTGGGACCATCAGTTTTATACTGTGATAATAGAAAATGAAGCAGCATGTTCTTATTTTACTTAAAGCAAACCCTTTAGTTGTCTTCATTGGATGGCCTTAAATATTACCTCTCAATCATCTTGTAAGTGATGTGCAGAAATTGTACTTAAAGAATACATGAGGTTATTTGTTTTATGTGTAAGAATATATTTACTTGAGTTTAAAGTATAGGTCATCCGACTGTTAGGTGCACTTTTGGCAGGAAGTATGCAAGTAGTAAAATGACATTGACAATATTTTCTCCTAAGCCACAACTCCTAGTTTCAGAACCTTCATTGTTATATTTCCCCAAAAGTTATACCTTTAATTAGCATGCTATTAAAAAATCAAGTATAATTATTGTAATGCAATTTAATACAATCAAATTACTCAGTTGCCTTACCTCATGGGAAGAGTTACTTCTAGATTTAAAAGCTGAGTAGCACATCAGTTACTTGGTTTCAACTTGAGTTTTCTTATAATGTTAATACTATTGAAACAGATATTTGGTGGAGAATGGAAAGAATTGCCCTTATTGCAAGTAATGAAGCCTGGTTTGATTATGAAGCTGCTTAATTTACTCTTCATGTGTTCATAATTACTGTTTTTTTTTTCTTTTTGTCACTGTGTACATTAAAATTTTTGAAAGTGCTTTACTATGTAAAGTATAGATGGTCATTTTAATCATTCAGCCACATACAGTTGACCTCTAAACTGCTTATTCTGATTCAAGAATGCTTGGGTGTGTATGGAAAGATTGGGAAGCAGTGTGTGTCTTATATCAAAAGCTGTCTTATTTATGATATGTAAGTAGAATAGAGCAAATGTTGGAATCTGTCATTTTTAGTACAATTTCTGTAATAAAGCTTAAGTGTTTTAGAGGAAAATATTTGTTTATGCATTTCAAAACAGCATCTTAGGTTTATCCTGTTCTTTTAGTTTGCATAGAAGAAAAAGTTTTGATATGGAGTGCATGTTTGTGTGGTGTCTATAAAGCAATCGTTTAAAGTTTGAGTATTATCTTGTACTCTGGACTCTGTTAAATGTTTTTTATGTTGGTGACTAGCATTTAATTTGGTTCCTGCTGCTAATTATTTTCTTGATGATGATATTTATTCAGCTTTAAAATAATCATACTAATCTTAAAAGGCACTAATTTGTAAAGATTGGGCATGTGTAGGAATACAGGAGGTCCAGAGTAAGTGAAATCATTTTCCTAAGCAGGCTATTGGAAGCAAAGCTTTCTAGGGTCTAGAAGAGAGAGAAAGAATGAGTGTGAGAGAGAGTGCGTGTGTGGGGGGGATGTTTTCTCTCTGTTCACTTATAAGAGCTGATGTGTTTTTGTATGTTTATTGTTTTCTTTTAAGGTATTTTGTTCTTTCTTTAAAATTGTCTTTTTCATCCCAGGTAGATGTTGTCAGGAAAACGTGAGGTAAGGCCAAGACGATACCTTCTGTAAATCATCTTTTTCAGCTTGTTTATATAGCAAGTATATTCTGTTCCTTAAATTATGGTTGATATTCATTGTTTTAGACAAATTATGCTCTCTCTTGTCGTTCAGCAGTGCATACTTAACTGGTAATAAAAGATGGTCTTCATAAAGCTAGCCAGTTTTATGTGAGAAACCAAGTATATATAAATCCTTCTGCAACCATCTCCTTAGTTATTTTCCATTGAATCTAATTGACTTATAGTTACAAACACACTAGTCAGCTTGTGATTTTCTGTTTTTCCAAGAGGTTCAGTCTTTGCTATGTTGACTTCAGAAGTAGCAGAGGCTTAAATTTTGGTATGCCTCAATTCAAAGTAAAAACTGGTATTTAGAATCAATTTTTTTTTTTTTTTGGTCAAGAAAATAACTTCTGTGATATTATTTTCAGGACCCTCATTCATATATATATATGAGAGCTATCTTTAAAAAGAAACTTGAGCCAAATCTGCTGTCATTGAAGATATTATTCCAATTTAAGGAGTGTAGTATATAGTAATAGATTTTTAAACGTTTTTTAAAAATCCATTTGGGAATAGTATGATTTAGTTTAAATATTTAGTAGTTGAATTAGCAGTTATAATGAATTCATTTGTTTCATTTGGTTGGATACGTTGAATAACATTTCAGTGAGACATTTCTTATATTTTCATTGTGAGATATAGTATCTAGTTTTAACTGGGTGGGTTATGAAGTAGAGACATTTCCACAAAGTAGTTATGTTCCTTATGTGTTTTAAATATTTAAAAATTTTTTCACTACCTATATAGTTAGTATTTTCTCATGTTTATTTACTAATGTAGTGGTCATTTAAAATTGTTTATTTTCAAATTTCAGGACTTAGTGCTCTTAAAAGGGCTAAATTATATTTCTGGAAGCTGGAGTCAACTATATATGTAATAAAATAATCTTTTAAAATAAAATTGACTTCCCTACTTAATATTGGGGTTGTGGGTGAGTTTTGTTTTTCTTAAATACGCTTTTGGTGATTCTGTCAAAGCTTGGTGCATTATTTTAAAAATAAAGGCTAAAGGTAGTAATGATTTTTGGTCCATATTCAGTTAGGTTGGATTTAGTATCTCATAGCTAGATTTCTTTCTGTTACAAGGCACTTGTATGGTTTCTAGCAATTTATTACAGTTGTTTGTTTTTTAATTATTTTTTGTGTGTGTGCGTGTGTCTTTGTCTTTTTAGGGCCCCACCCATGTCATATGGAAGTTTCCAGGCTAGTGGTCAAATTGGAGCTGTAGCTGCTGGCCTACACCACAGCCACAGCAACATCAGATCTGAGCCACAGCTCAGGCAACACAACCTGCACCACAGTTCACGGCAACACCGGATCCTTAACCCACTGAGCAAGGCCAGGGATCGAACCCAGGTCCTCGTGGATACTAGTTGGATTCGTTAACCACTGAGCCACGACAGAAACTTTTTTTTTCTTTTTAATACAGCATTTCTTAACATGCTTAAAAACAGATTTTTAGTCTCTTGATTTTTAAATTTACTTTGTATCTAACATTTTAGTTTTGAAAATTGTCAACTTTTGTAAAACCTCACAAATTTTACCACTGAGATTTGTTTTCTCAGGGTTAGAATGTTTTTTAGAATTTGTTTTCCCAGGGTTAGAATAGTTCCTTCCATTCTTGATTAACTCTTATTTGCCAGATGGGTAATTTCTTATATATATATATATATATATTCAGATTCATGAAATTCCTGCTGAAAGAGTTGAAGAGATTGATTTCCACCAGTTTAAGTTACTGTCAGGCAGCAGACTGCCTAACATTCTACAGAATTCCCTCATTTCCACTAAAGGTTACATTTGGGTGTATTGTGTAATTGTATAGGTAACTCAGTTTAATGTTACTCTCCTTTATCTTAATTATGTTAATACAGTAGTGCTGTTCTTTATGTAATGGCTTGGGTTATCAAGCATATCAAGTTTGGGTTATGTAAACATAAAGGTCGTGCATAGGTGGCTTATATTTAAGTAGGCTACTTACAAAAGGTTTTAGTAAAAATTTATCAGATGCTGCTGCTATGGTGTTACATATATATATATCTATATATCTATATAATTTTTTTTTTTGTCTTTTTTCTGCCTTATCTGGGGCCACAGCCACGGCATATGGAGGTTCCCAGGCTAGGGGTCTAACAGGAGCTGTAGCTGCCGGCCTTTGCCACAGCCACAGCAACGCGGGATCCAAGCCACGTCTGCAACCTACACCACAGCTCACGGCAACGCTGGATCCTTAACCCACTGAGCAAGGCCAGGGATCGAACCCTCAACCTCATGGTTGCTAGTCAGATTCGTTAACCACTGAGCCACGACGGGAACTCCTAGATATATTTTTAATGAAAATGCTAAAGTCTTTCCACTGTTGATTTGTAATAACACCTAATTCTAAGACAGTTATTTGCATATTTGTGGCTTATTTTTTATAACTGGAAAGTTTGGTAACAGCCTCTTCCAGGGTTCGAAATTACTACCAGAATAGAGGTTTTTGATCATTGGGCAGACTTCATTTTGTGTGTTAGTAACTCATCAAGGCTTTGGGATCTCCAGTATTTTGTAGTGTTCCATTAAGTGATAGCAGCCCTTTTGTTTGCAGAATCCACTTCTTACTACAATATTTGTACAAAAAGAATTAGCACTGCTTGTCTTTTTAACAGTAAGCAGTAAGCCTTCTATATGTCAGAAGTATAACTATTTGGTGAATGAGCTCTGTGTTTTGGGTGGTCATTTAAGTGAGACAGCCTGTACTAGTCAGAAGTGTCTTAAAAAAATTGTCAGATATGTAAATTTAGAATCCCAGATGACCTGATGGTTTAGTTAGTCCAGAGATGGTCGGGCTATATGTGCTGATTTCTCTGCGTAGGCCAGCCATTTGGGCTGCTGTCAGTGATTAAGGGCCGTGAGCAGTTGTAGTTTCCATTTGTGTTGAACTACCTGTGTGAGGATGAGTTGGGAGTGAAAGAGGAGAAGCCTTTGCCAGTAGGGAGTTGGAACTTCTCCAGGTGTGGCCCCCAGGGCTTCCTCTAGGACTTCTTTTAGAAGAATGCCAGGTTGGAGTAGCAGCCACATTTGATGGTAGACTTTTAGATAAAATCTCTCATGTTGCATTTTTATTATGAATGATTTCTAAATAGTAATTACTTAAAGAGTATAATTAGAGTGCATTGTTTTTAATAATTATTATTTCCTCATCTTGGGAAAAATATCAAAGATTGACTGCAAAGAAGAGTAAAGCCTCTTAAGACATTTGCTACTCTAATAACCAAAGTATGATACGCAGAGGTAGTAAACGAAATCGAGCATATAGGCATGACCTCTGGTACTATAATTCCTTCTGAGCTCTGGTCCAACCACCTTTTTTTATTTTTTATTTTTTATTAGTACCCTCTCCACCTCAAGGAGTTTTTTTTTGGGGGGGAGCGTGGGGGACTTACCTGTGGCATATGTAGCACTTGCAGAAGCCACAGCCGCTGGCCTATACCACAGCCATAGCAATGCCAGATACAAGCCGCATCTGTGACCCTACACCACAGCTCAAGGCAGTACCGGATTCTTAACCCACTGAGTGAGGCCAGGGATCAAACTCTATCCTCATGGATACTAGTTGGGTTCGTTTCTGCTGAGCCACAGTGGGAACTCCCCAACCACCTTCTGATTAGTGTAGCCTGTGACACAAAGAACTCGTTGATTATTAGCTATTAAATACTGGATATCTTACTAGCCCCATAAATTTATCCTGTTCCAAACAAAACATTGAATTTCCATTAGCAAGTCTATGCCTCTGATGGTCATTGTTTTTCACCAGAACAGGTATTTTTCCAGTTCTACGTTGCCGCTGTTAACTTGTCTTGACACTACCCTTGGTTTAATTTGCTAAGTCCTCCAATCCTTCATTTCCTCTGCAACACTTTAAATGTGCCTTTGTATCGGTCATGATTCCTACTTACAGGAAACAGAATCCACTCCAGCAGAAAGGTAATTATGGTTAGGATTAAGTCCCTTTTAGCCTATTTCTGTGGCCTATTAATTGGTTTTCAAACCTTTTTCCAGATTCTTTTAAACTTTGATACTTGATTAAATTCCTTTAAATTGGTCTGTTTTGTACTGTCTTTTGCTGTTTTAAGTGTACTGTCATGCTGGCCTGATAGCAGAATTTGGAAAGTGTTCCCTCCGTTGAATTTCTGAAGATATTTGCGTCATATTAGCACTATTTCTTCCATAAATGTTAGGTAGAATTTCCCAATAAAACCAACTTAAGCCTTGAATTTCCTTTTTATGCTACAAATTCAACATTAAAAATAGATTTGGGGCTATTCATGTTACTTTTTTTTTTGACTGTGCTCACAGCAAGCAGAGGTTCGGGGCCCAGGAATCGAACTGGACACAGCAGTAACCTGGGCCACAGCAGTGACAATACTGGGTCCTTAACCTGCTATTCCACCAAGGAGTTTGATCATGTTGTTTATTCTTGAGTGATTTTTGGTATTATGTGTCTTCAATGGAATTTGTCCATTTTATTTAAGTTGTTGAATTTGTCAGCATAAAGTTGTTCATGATATTCCCTAATTATCTGTTTTTTTTGCCATATATATGTATATATTTTTTGGCTGCACCTGCAGTATGTGAAAGTTTCCAGGCCAGAGGTCAAACCCACGCAACAGCAGTGACCTGAGCACTGCAGTGGCAATACCAGATCCTTAATGTGTTGCGCAACAGGAGAACTTCCCTAATTATCTCTTAATATATTTAAGCTCTAGAGTGATAGCTTTTCTAATTCCTAATGTTACGTGCTTTTCTTTTTATCCTGATGAGTTTAACCAGAGATTTTTTCATTTTTTTCTCTAGTAATCAGATTTTTCTCTACTTTTCTGCTTTTTATTTCAGTGATTTCTGTTCTCTGATATTTCTCCTGCTTATTTTGGTCTTAGTTTGCTCTTTTTTTTTTCCGGTTTAAATTGTGAGCTGGTGTCACTGACTTGAGACCTTTTTAACTATTAAAAAGAATACAGTTAATTTACAACGTTGTGTTTCAGATATACAGCATAATGATTCAGTTTTGTGTATGTGTGTGTATATATATGTATTCAGTTATATATATATATATATATATATATATATATATATATATATAAATACACATTTTTTTTTCAGATTCTTGTCCATTATAGATTATTACAAGATATTGAGAAAACTTCTTTTCTAGTACAGGTATTTCAATACTATAAATTTCCCTCTAAGCATTGCTTTAGCTGCATCCCAACAAATTTTGATATATGTATCTTCATTTTCATTCAGTTTAAGACACTTCTTAATTTTCCATTTGTCATTGTATTTGATCCATGGGTTATTTTAAATATGTTACTTAGTGTTCCAGTATTTGGGAATTTGCAAGATCTTTGTTACTTATTTTAACTTAATTCTATTGTGGTTAGGAAATGAGTGGTTCATACGAATTGATTCCTTTAAAATTTTCTATGATTTGCTTTATAGCCCACAAATAAATGTTCCATGTGAACTTGAAAAGAATGTGTCTTCTGGCAGTTGTTTGATGAAAATCTAATACTAATTAGGTCATGTTTATGGATGGTAGTGCTCAGATCTTCTATATTCTAACTTATTCTCTGTTTGCCATTGCTATAAATTAATGAGAGGTCTTGGAATCCTCAACTAGATTGTGGGTTTGTTTTCTTATTTTAGTTCTGTATGGTTCTTTATGTATTTTGAAGCTCTGCTTTTAGGCCTATAAATGTTTGGTGCTATGTTCTCATATTGAGCTTTTTATCATTATTAAGTTACATTTTTTAGTCCTAGTAATATTCTTTGCTTTGAAATCTTTTTCTTATATTAATGCTAGCAGTCTAGTTAAAATTTTTAAAAAGAAACACTGCATGATATTACCCTATCCTTTCACTTCAAACTTGTTTTTATATTTAAAGTGTACCTCTTGTGGGCAGCATATGGTTTGGCCTTGCTTTTTAAAAATCCAGTCTGACAACTTCCACTTGAGTTAGTGTTTAGACCAGTTACATTGAATGCACTTACTGATGTCATTGGGTTTAAATCTGTCATATGCAGTTGTGCATCTTATTTGTTTTTGTTTCTGTTTTCCTCCTGATCTGCTTTCTTTCAGATTGAGTACGTATTCCATTTAATCATCTTTGTTGGCTTATTAGCTGTAATAGTTTTAATTTTTAAGTGGTTTTAGGGCTTACTGTGTGTTTATTTTCATTATCACAGTGTATTTGTAAGTAAAACCACTTCATGTATAGTATAAATAGCTTGCAGTAATGTTCTTTTATTTTCCCAATAAGATTTTAAAGAAAAGTTTTTTCTGTAGCCCCACAAATTTATAATTTATGGTACTCTGCATTCCTTTGTGTATATTAATATACTTACTTGGTACTATCTTCATTCTGACTGTGAAGATATTCTTTGAATTTCTCATAGTTCAGGTCTGTTGATGATTCCTTCACCTTTAATATGCCAAATTTTATTTCAGCTTAATTTTTAGTTGTTTTATTTTTCTCTTTTGGCTGCCCCCTGGCATATGGGGTTCCCAAGTCGTAAGTGTGACCTGCTGGATCCTTAACCCACCGTGCTTGGCTGGGTGTCAAACTTGTGTCCCAGGGCTCCAGAGATGCTACTGATTCCATTACACTGAAGCAGTAACTCCTAAACTTAATATGTTAAAGATGTTTTTGCTAGACATAGACTTCTACATTGAAATTTTCTCCCCCAGCACTTTAAAAATGTAACTCTACTGTCCTCTGATTTAGTTTGTGTCCATCAGGATGTCTGCTGTCATTCTTAACATTGTTCTTCTACATAGAATATGGCCTTCTCTTGTGGCCACTTGTAAGATTTTCTCTTCTTTCACTTGGTTTTAATCAATTTTACTTGTGCGTTTGGTGTTATTTTACTTTTATTTTATTTTATTTTATTTCATTTTTTTGTCTTTTGTCATTTTTAGGGCCGCACCTGTGGCACGTGGAGGTACCCAGGCTAGGGGTCCAGTCAGAGCTACAGCTACTGGGCTATGCCACAGCCACAGCAACGTGGGATCTGAGCCATGTCTGCAACCTACACCACAGCTCATAGCAACACTGGATCGTTAACCCACTGAGCAATGCCAGGGATCGAACCCACAACCTCATGGTTTCTAGTTGGATTCGTTTCCGCTGAGCCATGACGGGAACTCCTTTTGTTTTATATGCTTGTGTTTGCTTGAGCTTCTTGGGTTTGTTATTTTGAGCTTCTGTTAAATTGGAAAAATTTCCAACCGTTATTTCTTCAAATCTGTTTTCTTTCTCATCCATACTTTATAGTCTCGAATTACTTGTATATTGCCACTTGAAGTCCCACAGCTCACTGATGCTGTGTTCATTTTTTCAGCTTTTTTTGTTTCACTTTGGATAGTTCTATTGCTATGTCTGAGTTTATTAACATTCTGTATAGTGAAATCTACTTATCCAGTGTATCTTTTTAAAAGACATCTAAGATATACTTTGCAACTCTAGGAGTTCAAGTCATTTTTGGATCTTCCGTGTCTCTATTTTATGTTTTAAAATGTAAATGTAATTCAGGGACATAAAATAGAACTTGTGAATTTAACATTTTTTTGGTTCTAAAGATTTTTGTTTCCTATTGTTTTTCTTGAGCTTCGTTCTGAGATGCACTTAAGTTACTTGGCAACTGTTAGGGAGGACCAGATTAGCCATTTATCTAGGGCTAATGTTCCCCTACTACCAAAGTGATACTCCTCTGAGTACTTGCTGCTCTATGAATTATGCTCCTCTCCAGCTCCCACCCTGGTCCATAGGAACACAAACAATTTCCAGTCTGTGCAAGCTTAGGGGATTATCCCATTGATCCTTTCTGATGTTCCTTTCCTGAGCCTTAAGATTGTGTAGTTTCCCCACCTGCATGTGCTGATCATTATTCATCTGAAGACACAATTATCTCATGTGCAAATCTTCTGAGTTTTTTGTCTGTGCAGCTTTTTGAACCCATACTCTGCTCTATGATCTGTGACTACCTTGTCCTCAGTGACTCCCAGCATCATCTCAACTCAGACTCCTGGGTTCTGCCTTGGTTTGCTCTTCTTTTGCTTTCAGCCTGTAAACATTGCCCAGGCAGTAAGCTGGAGACAATCATAAGGCTCACTTCATTTGTTGATCAAAGATAACTGGTCTGTACCTTCTGTTGTCCAATATCTGAAAAACATTTTTATGTATGTTTGTTTTTTTCCAGTGTTTCAGCTGAGATGGTAAACATGTTTCTCTGATTCCATCTTGGGAAGAGTGGACATCTGCTTTAATACTTTTCAACCTACATTTTTTTTTTTTTTTTTTTTTTTGCCTTTTGTCATTTTATGGCCGCGGGTTTATGGCCGCACCCGCGGCATGTGGAGGTTCCCAGGCTAGGGGTCTAATCGGAGCTGTGGCCACTGGCCTGCACTGCAGCCACAGCAACGCAGGATCCGAGCCGTGTCTGCAACCTACACCACAGCTCACGGCAACGCCGGATCGTTAACCCACTGAGCAAGGGCAGGGATCGAACCCGCAACCTCATGGTTCCTAGTCGGATTCGTTAACCACTGCGCCACGACGGGAACTCCTCAACCTACATTTTTTGACTATATACAACATCTATATTAT
>PVHT020000166.1:5695405-5765474 GCA_004024745.2 Catagonus wagneri | reverse complement strand
AAAAAAAAAAAAAAAAAAAACTCTTTAACAGAAGAGGAACCCCAATATCAAAGGAAAAGTGAGTAGCCCCAGGTCTCATCCCTGCTAAGGTGCAGAGTCTGGGCAAGGCCTGGAGGCTGTGATTCTGGCAGTGCTCTCTCAGTGACCCTCTGCCTGACCATGAACAATTTCCCTTTTATCTTTAACTACCATGGTTATAAATTAAAATTTGGATAGATTTCCTTCCTCTCAAAGTGCAACTTACAACCCATTTTGAAAATACAGATAAAAAGATAACCTCTTTTATTCGATAATTATAGGACTTCCAAGCATCACCATTTATACTGCCTGAAAAAAATGCAATTTTCATTTCCTTGGACTCATGGCTTCTGGCAGTAATAATTCCATTACTCTTGATGAACTAACTGAGACATCTGAGTTAATGTAATTTGTGTTCAAAGATGTCCTGAAAGGCCGATGTAACTTCATTATCAGTACATGACTTTAAAAAGTATTTTGTTTAGGAAAACAAACAATGAGCACATCTTCTAAATTTAATATGATTTTCTTTTCTTGCAGGTTATGTGGTAAAAGTTTAATGAGCAATTTAATTCCTTGAGGAAACAAATAGGTCATATTTTTGGCTCCAAGGGTTGGGGTAACATTGTTTCACATGAAATAATATTAAGAGTTTTGGTTAGAATATTTTACCTTGAAGAAATAAAACCTCTCTACAGTGGGAAAAAAGAACCCACCTTAGAAATCATCTCCACGTCCTCCAAATCCTATATTGTGCCTAACCTCACTCCCTTATTAATTACTAATCATAAAATCTACAAACTTTGTTTTTTTAATCTATGATTTTTTTTTTTTTTTTTTTTTTTTTTTTGCTTTTTAGGGCTGCATCCCAGGCTACGGGTTGAATTGGAGCTACAGCTGCTGGCATATGCCACAGCCACAGCAAGGTGGGATTTGAGCCGCTTCTGTGACCTACACCACAGCTCATAGCAATGCCAGATCCTTAACCCACTGAGCAAGGCCAGGGATCAAACCCGCAACCTCATGGATACTAGTCAAATTCACTTCTGCTGCGCCAGGATGGGAACTCCTAAATCTACAAACTTTAAAGGTAGAATTTTTTTTTTTTTTTTGTCTTTTTAGGGTCGCACCAGCGGCATCTGGAGGTTCCCAGGCTAGGGGTCCAATCAGAGCTGTTGCTGCCCGCCTACGCCACAGCCACAGCAACACGGGATCCGAGCCGCGTCTGCGACCTACACCACAGCTCACGGCAACGCCGGATCCTTAACCCACTGAGCGATGCCATGGATCGAACCTGCAACCTCATGGTTCCTAGTCGGATTCGTTTCCACTGCGCCACGATGAGTACTCCCCTAAAGGCAGAATTTTATTTCAGAAATTATTTCCTTATTTTAATCAAGTGGCAGATAACAAGGCTGCTCTAAAAAAAAGGTACCACAGACAGGCTTAAAACAATAGAAATTCATTCTCTCACAGTTCTAGAAGCTTAGAAGTCTGAAATCAAAGTTTTGGCAGGGTTATGCTCTCTCTGAAATGGGAGGGTCTGTTCCATGCCTGTCTTTTAGCTTCTGGTGCTGCCGGCAGTCTTTGGTGTCCCCTGGCTCATAGATACCACACAGTTTGTGCCTTCATCATCCCATGCCATTTTCCCTATGTGTACTGCTGGGTCTCTCCTGTTTGTTGTTGTTGTTGTTTGGCTGCACCTGTGGAATGCAGAAGGTCCCAGGCCAGGGATCAAACCCATGCCACAAACGTGACAATTCCAGTCCTTTAGCCACCAGGCTACCAGGGAACTCCTATTATAAGAACAGCAGTCATACCGGATTGAGGGCCCCTCTCACTACAGTATTACCTTAACTACACAGGGTCACGTTCACAGGTACCAGGGGTTAGGACTTGAATATATCTTTTAGGGGATACGATTCTACTCACCGCAGCGTATAACCCTACTACCTCTGTGAGTACCGAAACATTTCAGGCAGTCATTTATTACTCCACCTTTCTTCAGGCTGAGTCGGGTGGAAGTCCAGTGCAGGGCATCATTTACACAACCCATTCTTGTTCTCAAAGCTTGTAGTCTTATCGAAAAACTGCTGATAAACAAGTCAACCAGTAGGTATTAGAAAAAATGAATATGTGTTATAATGGTTTCCAGAGTGTGGTCAGAGGGAGGGCTCTCTGAGGATGTGATTTTTATACCGAGACTTGAAGACAGCAATGAGCCGGGCACGGGAAAGACAAGGAGAAGAATGTTCCAGGTGGAGGAACAGCAAATACTAAGGCTCCAGGAGGTGAGGAGCAGCTCATGGAGGTACCACGTTAGGGTTCTCAGGCGCTGTGTGGGAGAGTCAAAGGCAGAATGATGTCTGGCACTGGGTCTCAAGCAGTGAAGGCGGTGCCGGAGAGCGCCACGGCCATACAAACAAAAATCACATTGTATAGGTATTTAAGCTCATACCTATTTAACTCCTCTATTGAGGGAATATGTGTGTGTTTACTCCTTGGATGTGAATTGTGAGACCTTGGCCTGCTGCCTTCTGAGTCAGTCGCATTTTCTGTGCGCTGTGTGCTTACTGGGGTTGTGTTTAATGGTATTTATTTCTCATTTAAGAAAGCTGCTAAATGCAAACAAATGTCTTCAGTGGGGACCCAGTTGAGGGAACAGCCATCAAAGGCAATTTGGAGTATCCTGGCCTCTAGCCTTATTTGCTTCAAGTACCTGATGGACCCATACAGTTTTTCAATATTTATTTAAAAGCCACCGATAATGAAATAGATCGCAGCAGCTTGTTCCTTTTTGGCAAGTCTCCACTGAGTTCACCTTAGAGTGGGAAGTGCAAAGGGTAACTGAGTCCTTGCTCAGGTTTTTAGCCTCCTACTGGGCCTTCTTGAATTCTTCCAGTTAGTTTCACAAGACGTATTATGGGCTGGCATCTCCTCCATCTTTTTGGCCCCTCCTGAATTCTAGTGAGTTTTCAGGGCAGAACAGTGTCCCTTATTGGGGCCTCCTACTGTGAGACGACTTATGCAAACAGTTATTATGGTGCCCGGTCAAGGTGGGCAGTTTCAGGCAGTGGTTCCCTCACACAAGGAGAACCTTGGTCTCAGGATGAGCGGGACTCGTAAACTTCTCTGTTGGGTTTGCCATGCTCTTTGGGTGAACGTGGCTCACTTCCTCAGTCTGTGTGGACCCACTACTTTCTTATGACTTCTCTGATCTTCCTCAAGCTCTCTTGGAACCAGCTTCTCCGTCCAAGCGTGTTACCTCAGTTTGGCCCCTACTAGCCAGCTCATTAGCCTTGTCCTTGTCCCCATTTTGTGTAAGTCCAATTATTGTCATGATTTTATGAGTTCAGAAATGCTATTGTGCTTCTGAGGAGTTACAGTTCCACACTGGTTTCCTCTGGCTCCATTGAATCCCAGATGACCTTGAGCTCTGACCCTTCCTTTGCAGCGTGTAGCCCACTAGTCCCCCTCCAAGTACACTTTTGTTAGGCCTGCCCTCTCTCATCAACCTTGAAACTCTGGCGAATACAAAATTTTTTTATTTTTATTTTTTTTTGTCTTTTTGCCTTTATGTACAGCCGCACCCGCGGCATATGGAGGTTCCCGGTCTAGGGGTCACAGGAGCTGTAGCCGCCAGCCTTCACCTCAGCCACAGCAATGCGGGATCCGAGCCGCGTTTGCAACCTTCACCACAGCTCACGGCAACGCCAGATCCTTAACCCACTGAGCAAGGCCAGGGATCGAACCCGCAACCTCATCGTTCTTAGTCGGATTCGTTAACCACTGAGCCACGAAGGGAACTCCCCCGAATACAAAATTTTTAAAGTAAATATGTGTGTTTTAAATGAATTTTGCTTTTTTCACTTAAAATTGCAGTAAAAATGTTCTCCATATCATTTCTGTCAGGGACTGAAGGTGAAGGAGTGCTTCTCATCTAGAGAAAACGTCCAAGCTGCTGGGTGGACACTGGGAGTGACTGGGTGAGTGGGGCTGTGCCCTAGGTCAGGATGGGGGGGGGCTCCCAGGGGCACGGATTCTAAAATCCAAGAGGGATGGCTTGGTTTTCAGAAAGTTCCAAGGAGATGGTGGGACTTGGCTGGGGCGTTAAAGACAGTGGGGAGAGATCAAGCCTTTCGCCGTCTTCCTCCCTGTTCGCAGGTGAGGGAGTCCGGCTGGGAGAGAAGAGCTTTGATCTTCCCACTTTTCAGGGATTCAGATTCTGGCACTCTGGTGAGCTCTAAGTCGGGGCCCTTTACATATTTTAGAACTTCGAATCCTTAATTTCTGGGTTTGATAAAGTAAAGGTGGGTAGAGAGACAAGACATTTCAGGGGTGAGCGGCTAGTGTAGACGAGAGCAGCAGGAGCTGCTTCTGGAACTTTCCACTTTCCTCCTGAGGATCTCTAACCTGAAGTGTCTCCTAAGAATCCATCTTGCAGGCCCAGGATGACTGGGCAGCTGGCCCCACCTCAGACCTCTTCAGAAGATGTTTAACTACTGAGGTCAAAAGCAGAGAGAGGAGTTCCCGTAGTGGCTCAGTGGTTAACGAATCCGACTAGGAACCATGAGGTTGCGGGTTCGATCTCTGGCCTTGCTCAGTGGGTCAAGAATCCAGCGTTGCTGTGGCTGTGGTGTAGGCCAGCGGCTACAGCTCCTGTTAGACCCCTAGCCTGGGAACCTCCATATGCCGCGGGTGCGGCCCTAGATAAGGCAAAAAGACAAACAAAAAAAAAAAAGGCAGAGAGATTATCACTTAACTAACAGGGAGCAAGGATCTCTTGCTTCTTTGACGCTGAAAAGCTGTGAAACTCAACCTGCCTTCTGTGTGTAGCGTAGCCGCGTGGGGTGCGCGTGCGCGCTGTGCTGACGGGCTTTTCTGAGGTAAAGCGCAGCTCATGAGCCGAGACGGAGCCGAGCTGTCCAAATTGGTTTCAGCTGACGGCCCGTGTTAGTAGAGGCCGCACTCCTGCTATCCGTCTTGTTATTTTTTTCATTTTCTCTCTGAATTCATTTTTTGAGCTTGGGGCTGCAGAAATAACAAGCTTTTAAAATGACGGAGTGTGCTTTCAGGCTCCACAGAGCCCGGCCGCCCCCGATTTATGTTCCAAAGCAGGGCTCCTGGTCCTTATTCTCCAGAGCAAGTGGCACAGACCAGGCAGGGAGCCTGAGCTGGAGGAGGCAAGCAGGGGGCTGTGAGGGGGTGGAAAGCCTGGGTCAAAGGTGTGCGGACCCGCTCTCAAATGATGGCTACATCCTGAAGCGTTCTTGAGCCATCTTTAGCTTGTCCTTAAGTTTGAAACTGCTGAGCCGCGGCCCTTTGGTGATGGACGCCTCCACTGCTCTGGACTGTGGCTCTGGCACCTGCAGAAGCCTGCCAGGCCCTTAGCAGGACTGGCGTCACGAGTGCGATCCGTCTTCCTCACGGTTTGGCCTCTGGAGCAGAAGCAGAGCCAGGGCGGCACATGGTTTGAGAACAGTGCATGCCAAGAGGACGCAAGAACGAAGGCACAGGCGACCGCAGCACCTGGGGCAGCGTGTGCGTGGGCGGTGAGGGTTTGGGCCTGGGGCCGGGGCGGGGGGTACAAGTGTGGGAAGCAGGGAGTTTATCGATCTGGGAGCAGCCCTGGCAAAGGTGTCTGGGCCGGTCCTGCCAGGTGGCTTGCTTGCTCACTGAGATAGGACAAGAGAGATGGCATGGTGCTGGCTGGACAACAGCCACCCGGTGCTGAGGCCGGGCTCGGAGCTCAGGGACCAGGAATGTCCGAGTGGATTTACTAGGTAAGGCCAGAGGACACACCGCCTGGCCGTGCTTCCAGGAGAACCAGGCACCCTCCCTTCACCCAGATGACAGGGGAGCACTGGCTAGGGGGTGTGGGCATTTTCTAGAAGCTTCGGTTGGTTGACAGGATGATATGCTGTCACTGCTGGTCTCCTTAGCCTCAGTGGGGGATGATAGAATCATTGGATGACAGATACAAAGCAGAGGCGACTCCCCTGACAGAAGGGGGAAAAGTCAGCACTGGTTTGTAATGACAAAGACCCTAGAACCAGAGACCTTAAGAAAGCTCTCCTCCCGCCCAGCCCACCATCCAGCGGCAGCTCAGGCCAGAACACGTAACTAGTAACTAGTTAGACTGTACCCCTCTAACTAGCGCCAGGCCCCGCTCTGCTTGTGACGCACCTCCTGCGAGTGAGAAGCCTCGCAGCTACTGCCTGGGTCAGGTACTCGGCAGTTCTGTTCGAGGAGTGTCCTGTCTCCCCTCCCACGGACCTTTGCCTGTAGAGGACTTGCTAAACTCAAAGCCGCCCTTGCCACTCCCCAGCATCGACTCGTCCGTGGCTCCCCAGTGCCCTCTGAGCAAAGCCTGGCCATGGCATGCATGCGGGGTGGCTGCTCTGTCTGCCGCCGCTTCCTGTGCTCTGGCCATCCAGGCCCTCAGGGCCGCTGCTGGCCTCATGCCTCTGCCCGCCTCAGGCTTGACTGCGTCTTCCTTCTCCACCTTGTTGGTCTGATGAGCACTCGCTCCTCTTTCAGGTCTGAGCTTGAGCGACACCTTCTCAAGGAAACGTTCCCGAGGCCGGAGACAACTGGCTGCCTCCCTGCTCTGTCCCTGTTCGCACCTCATCCCCTGCCAGAGCAAGCCTGCTGTGTCTCACATCTCCAGGTACGAAAAGTCACAATTCCTTTCCTTTATGATCTGTCTTTTTGCAAAGCATATTGCAATGTATATATGCTGTGTATGTATATTTTTAAAATTACAAATGTAAAAGTATTTTATACGGCATCGAAGTGTGTTTAAGTTACAAAGCGAATGTTCCCTCTCGGCTCTGTGAACCACTGTCGACGGTTTGGCTGAATCCTTCCTGATCTTATTCTGTACACCAAGTTCATGTAATTAGCATGTAATTTCCCATCTACTAGATCGGGAAAAGCTCATTCGGTGTCCCTTCCCCATTGTTAGGCTTTGCACATCGGATAGGGTCACAGCCTCGCAGAGAAAACACTGCACGCTGATTGTTTTACTAGGGCCCCTGTTCTCTGTTCCTCGTGTTGTTGGTTCTCAGGGTGAAGAGGTGAGAACTTGTCCCTCCCAGTGCTCTGCTCCCCGCTGCTCTTTCGACCTGACCTCTGTCTCCCCAGGCTTGCAGACTCAGACCTGAGCCCTCAGGGCTGGAGAGACCCGCCCGACACACTGCCACTGCAGTGCTCCCCACACACTGCCACTAGGTCCCTCTTTCTAACTCACATCGCTGATGATACCCCTCACCTTAAAAGCAGTCACTGTCCTTGCCACTGTCTCAACAGGACAATCCCAACCTGGTACTCTGATTTTGTGGCCCTGTGGTGGATTGTGTTGATTGTAGATGCTATCTCCTCGTTTTCCATCCCTTTTCTTCTGAACTCATCTCTTATTCTATGGCAAGAGGGTGGGCATGTAACCCAGGCCTGGGCAACCATTGCACCTTATTTACCAGGGCTTAGTGATTAGCCCAATAACAGGCAAGTGTCACAGGCCACTGTCTCAGACAAGGCCCTGGGCTGATCTGCTGATGGTTGTATTCCGTGACAACCTGGAGGAAGTGGGCCTGCAGAGGGAGTAAGGGAGGCCTATTGGTGAGCAGCTGAGGGAAGGGGAGAGAGGGAAATGGAGGGTAATTTTTAGCGCTTGGATCCAGCTATGCCTGAAGCTGACCCTATCTCTGGATATACTAATTATGAGAGCCAATGAATTCCCTTTTTTTGGACTCAGCTAATTTGAATTGAGTTTCAGTTATTTCTATTGGGAGAATTCTGCTTAATGTAGGCCCCGTCCATTTTTATAACCTCTATTCTTTTTCCCTCCTTTGAACATGTATTCTGTGCTCCAGTCAAACTCTGTTTCCCGCTAGTTGGCTCCCTTTCCTGCCTCTGACTTCTCAGCTTAGAATATCATCTGTACCCCGTCAGCTCCAATCCCATTTGTACAAGTCCAAATCCCCCTTCTCCTTCAGTGACCATTAAAATTCCTTCTGAGATTGTCTTAGTCCATATGGGCTGCTAAAACAAACTACCAGAGACTGGGTAGCTATAAACAATAGAAATTTACTGCTCACAGTTCTGGAGACTGCAAAGTCCAAGGTCAAGGGGCCAGCATGTTTGAGTGAAGGTCTTTTTCCTGGTTCATAGCTGGTGACTTTTCACTGTGTCCTCACGTGGTAGAAGGGGAGGGAGCTCTCTGGGGTGTCTTTTATAAGGGCACTAATCCCACCCAAGAGCACTCCACCCTTATGATTTAAGTATCCCCCCAAGACTGTACCTCATAATACCACCAACTTTGTGAGGCTAGGATTTCAACATAGGAATTTTGAAGGGACAGACGCAGACCACAGTAGATGTTATAATAGAATGGTTATGTACCCTTTCTTTCCCTGCACACTGCAGCTCAGGCCCCAAACATTCGAAGGTAATCAGCACTTTGTGGTGCTCAGAGGGAGAGCTATGGCCTTTCAGGAGGCTGCCCACACAGCCCCGAGTCAAGACAAGCATCACATCATTTATCATCGAAATTGATTTTTCCCCAGCATGTATTACTAAGACATATCCATCTTACTTGGAACTTGGAATGTGCTGCAGCAGAAAAATCACAATAAGCGTTCAGCAGCAAGGTCAGTGGAAGGTACAGAGGCTCAGAAACATAAATTGTTTCATTCTGATCTCAGCGAGGATCAAGAATGGCTGTGCAGCTTGCACAAAACTCCCTCGGACCATCTCAGCCTTTTCTTGCGTGTTATTTGGGAGGAGGCTCAAGAACCAGAGTCAGGACCTACCAGTTCTCTAGCATTTCACTGGCCTGTCCTTCTTTGGTGTTTATGATTTCAACTCAGTTTCACAATACAGCCAATCAGCCCAGGTTTATCAGCTGTAGAACTGGAGGACCGAAGTAGAAGCACATTGCTCAGGTCATTGCAGCTTGGAGTCTATGAACCCAGCGTGCTCCAGAATAGATACAACTTAGCAGAGCCTAGTAAGTCACATCACTGTACATAAAGCAAGTGTGAAAACTGCATGCATTGAGACTGTTTCCTCTTTTGTCAAGTAGGGGATAAAATTGTCTGCCTCACAGGGTTTGGGGTTAGAGTTAGACCTAATACTTGTAAGGTACTTAGTGCTATCGCTGGTAGACAGGAGATACTTAATAGATGGTTGCTGCTATTTTTATTAACATTACCAGTTATTATTTATTATAAGAACCCTCAGATAGTTATACACTATATGCTAAGTGGGTGCCTAGAAGGAAATGAGAAAGCCTTGGTGAAGGCCTTGTGCATTTAGAAGGAAGGAGAAACGGGTAAAGATTGGTAGTTGAAAGTGGGGACCTTGTGTTCACAGGACACGCTTTGGTCTGGAGAACATTCTCGCTGCTCCCTGTTCATTCCAGAACATGAATGTCTTTCCCAGTAAGTCCTTATTCTAAAGTCATCAGCACATGGGTCCGTTTACCCTCTTTTGTGTGTGCTGTAGTGATCTTCAAATATCTAAATACCAGAAGGGCCTCATCGGACACATTGTGATTTTTGTTTTCAACTGTCATGCATATTTTAAAGAACTTAAGAGGAGAATAATAGCCTATTAAATTTACCAGATATTTAACCATTTTTGTTTCTCTTCCTTTGTTCCTGAAGATCCAAGTTTCCTTCTGCTGCTCTTTCCCCACTGCCTGAACTTCCATGAGTGCTTCTTTTAGCGCAAGTCTGCTAGCTGTGAATTCTCTTAGTTTATCTTCATCTGAGAATATCTTCCGTCTTGGGGGATCTTACCTTGGGTGTAGAATTCTCATAGTTATTTCCTCTCAGCCTTAAAAATACTGTGCATTCTCTTTCTCTTTCTCTCTCTCTCTTTAGCCTCCAGGGCTTCTGAGGAAAAACCTGCAATTTTTCAAATTACTGTTACCTACCTAATTTTTCTCCTTAAAGTTTAGTTTTTAAGCTGTTTATCTTTAATTTTCAGAATTTGATTATGATGTGTCTGGGTGTAGATTTCTTTGAGATTATCCTGTTGGAGTTACTGAGATTCTTCTTTTCTTCCTCATCTTCTTCTTCTTTTTTTTTTTTTGCCCCACTTGTGGCATGCAGAAGTTCCGGGACCAGGTGTTGAACCCGAGCCACAGCAGTGACAATGCCAGATCCTTAACCTGCTGAGCCACCAGGGAATTCCTCATTGAACTTCTTGAGTCATCAGATTCGTGTCTTTCACCAAGCCAGCAAGTTTTCAGCTACTGTTTCTTCAAATACTTCTTTTATGACACACTCTTCCTTTTCCCTCTCCTCCTGGAACTTTAGTGACTTGAATATTAGACCTTTTGTTATTGCCTCACAGGTATCTGAAGTAACCCATAGATTCATTCTTTTTGAAGTTTTTCCCTCTGCTGCTCAAATTATATTATTTCTGTTGATATATGTTCACTGACTCCTCTGTTATCTCCATTCTGCTATTAAGCTGCTTAAATGAAGTTTTATTTATTTATTTTGCTTTTTAAGGCTGCACCCATGGCATATGGAGAGTACCAGGCTAGGGTCTGAATCAGAGCTACAGCTGCTGGCCTACACCACAGCCATAGCAATGCAGGATCCGAGCCACGTCTACGACCTACACCACAGCTCACGGCAATGCCAGATCCTTAACCCACTGAGCAAGGCCAGGGATTGAACCCACAACCTCATGGTTCCTAACATGAGGTTCCTAACGAGTCAGATTCATTTCTCCTGTGCCATGATGGGAACTCCTAAATGAGGGTTTTTTTGTTTGTTTGTTTTAGTTGGAAATTTCTCCTTTGGGTCTTCTTTCTATCTTCTGTTCCTCATAGGATACTTTCTATCTTTCTGTTCATTTCAGGAATGTTTACCCTGCTTGGTGGGAGAAGTTTATAATAGCTGCTTTAAAGTCTTTAGAAAGGTCACTTTGAGGTGTAGTTGATATATAATATTATGTTTCAGATGTAAAACGTAGTGATTGAAAATTTTAAATATTACATTCCATTTATAGTTATTATAAAATATTGGCTATAGTTCCTTGTACTGTATAATATATTCTTGATGCTTATCTATTTTATATTTAATAGTAGTTTCTACCTCTTAATCCCCTACCACAATCTTTCCTTTTCATCCCTTCCCTCTCCCTACTAGTAACCACTAGTTTGTTTTCTATATCCATGGGTCTGTTTCTTTTTGTTTTATTCTTTATTTTGTTGTACTTTTTATATGCTGCATATAAGTGGTATCATGCAGTATATCTCTTTCTCTGACTTATTTCATGTAGCATGATACCCTCTAAGTCTGTCCATGTTCTACAAATGGCAAGATTTCATTCTTTTTAGCGGCTGAAGAGTGTTTTATTATATGTATATAGACATACACACACATATATATACCTTTACACACATACATGTATGTAACATATGTGTGTGTGTGTGTGTGGTACAGACATTATATATATATATATATGCCACATCTTTATCCAATCATCTGTTGATGGACATTGAGGTTTTTTTCCATATCTTGGCAATTGTGAATAATATTGCTATGAACATAGGGGTGCCTTAAATCTCTTTTTTTCTGTCTGTTGCCCTACTAAATCTTAATCAGATAATGTCACCTCTGTGTTGACATCTATTGTTTATCTTTTCCCACGGAAGTTGATATTTTCCAGGTTGTTCCTCTCAGTGATTTTGGATTGTATATTAGGAATTTGGACTTTTAAGTCATGTGACTTCAGATGTTGTTTAAATTCTGTGGAGTACATTGGTGTTTTCTTTTAGAAGGCAGTTGGTCCATTTGGTAGGTTGCCAGTTTTTAACCAGCTTTTCATGGGCTGTAGTTTCAGTGTTCTTTTTCAAAGCCTTTGCAGGGCTATCCAGACTTGTCCTGTGTGTGTGCTGGCAGGCTGACGCTGGGGTGATGGTTTATCTGTTAGATCAGTTCTCAGAGTCGTTGACTGGTTAGGATTATGTGTGTGCATGTACAGCTTGGCAGTGAGCCCAGGGGCTTATTAACAACTTTAGAACTTTAAGGGGCTGCTTTTCCAAGCTCCATTCTCTCTGTGATTTCAGGTCGGTCCCTGGTGGGGGTGGGGGGTGGGGTCCTTCTTTTTGGTATTTCCCCTAGAAAGCTATGGCTTTATTGACCCTGCTCTGCTGTGGTGGCCCACATATGTGTCTGCCACAGGACCAAGTATTGGGAGGACAGAGAGAGAAAAAGCAAGGGGACTTGCCTCATTCTTTTGAGAATACAGCTCCTTTGATCAGAGAGGAAAGTTTCCCTCCTTCAGAGTTTCAGGCATCTGGGGGCCCCTTTTGCTAGTCCTGTTACTACTAGACCTGTTTACTGCTCCTGGAACCAGAGCTGGAGGGTTTCTTCTGGACTCATCAGTCTGCCTGGAGGCGTGCTTGCGGCTCCTTCTCCCCTGCTCACCCCCAAACCTCTGAGACCAGGCAAAGATCCGTCAGAGTTAAAAAATGGTGGGTTCTCCACTGGTTCAAGGCTACTTCAAATGCTGATCTTTCCCAATCCTCCTGCCTCTTTAAATCACTGCTCCTTGCATTCTGTCCAGATTTTTAACTGCATTTAGCAAGGGGAGAGACAGGTGCTTACTCCATTTACTCCCGAACACCAACCCTACTGCTCAGAAATAAACATCGTCAACATTCTGATGCTTTTTTTCTTCCAATATATGTATTTTGTAAACACCTACACACAACTGGAATCACACCCTGTGTATAAGTAGTACTTTTTTCAATATCATTGTGAGAATTTCTCCCAATATTATTAAAATGTGAGTACTATATTTAAAATCTGATTTTAAAGTATTATATATCATTGAAATGTTGAAAAAGGGAGAAAATCACAAACAATAAAACCAAGAGGATGTGTAGTCATACCACTCAAAAATAACACAACGTTTTGATATATACCTTCCAGTCTTCTAAATACTTTATGTATATAAATTACTGTGCATACTACTTTGAAACTCGTTTTTTAACTTGATACATTGTGAATATTTTCTGTACTATTTATTAATCTTCTACAGCTCATTTTAAGAGACTGCATTGTAATCCATCTCATGAATGTTCCAGAATATATCAGAATATATTTAAATAATCGGAAATTTTTATAAGTTTAAGTTGCTCATAATTTTTCTTTTTGCAGAAACAATTTAATCAACATTCTTAGCATTCATGAAGTGACTCTTTTTGTACATTTCTACTTTTATTCTTATGATAAATCCTAGCATGCAATTGCTGTAACAAAGATATTTTATAGTTTTTTCCAATTGCCTTTGAAAAAGATTGTGCCTATTTAGAATGTTAACATACCCCTGTACTTATGCCAAATTAGGTATCATCATTTAAAACATATATTCTAATTGGATAGATTAACATAGGCCATTAAAATTCCATTTAATTACTATTTTGTGTATGCTACTGAAAATATTTTATGATCATATAATACTTCACGATATGGGTGAACACTTTTATTGGTGGATATTTTTTGTGCTATTTTATGTAATTCTGCCACAATTTATGCCTCTTTGTCTATTCTCTATCTTATATTTCTGTTTGTATCTGTGTATCTATCTGTGTATCTATGTACGTATCATCTATTTAGTATACCTTTTCCCACAACTCATTTCTTTACTATAGATTTATAAAATGGCATCACTGGGTCAAAGATTATTAACTTTTGTAAATATAAAACTTGTGAGCCAAGGCTTTGAAGAAGCAGGTGTACTTTGTCCATAGTCTTTTCGCCTCTGCTGGAAGGATGCGATTGATCATGAGGCCCTAGGGGATGTGGAGAACCGCAGAATGGAAGGAATCTGGATCCCTTAATCACTCAGTGCTGGAGAGCCACCTGTGGACTAAGGAACACTGAGTTATACTCGTACATGGATAGGATGTACTGTTAGGTTAACACACTGAAATGTGATTATTCTTCAGAAATAGTCATTGTTAACATGTTGGTGTATTTTTTCTCTGTTTCTTTTTTCTCTATGCAACTTTTTCTCCTTAGTTTAGATTAGGGAATGAATACTTTTTAAAGCAATTGGTATGTACTACCAAAATGCTTTTTAGAAATCTTCCTTTAATATATACTCAAGCAAGTAGTATATGAGAATGGCTTTCTCTTCATTGCTTGTTTATAGTTACTCTATTCTTATGAATATTCTTATAGCAGTCCAGAAACAAAAAAACCCTCTAGGCTATAATACACCCTGTTAGATATCTTATTTCCCTTATCAAATTATAAAGATTTGAGATTTGTTGTTTGAATGTCCGTGGACACCAAAATAATTTGATAGATACTTGTTGAATGACTTCCAAGCCCAATGATCAGAATATTTACCAAAATTTATTTGAACTTTGACACAGCTTGGCCCTGCATTAGCAAATCCTTCTTGGGTTACTTTCAGGACCATAGGTTTCTTTTTCCAGTCCTTCCAAGTTACCTTTCAAAGGATGGTCATTGATCCCATAATTTTATGACATCATTTCAGAGTCAAGACTACTCTGCAGTGTTCTGAGTTCACCTAGTTTCTCAGCCCCAGGCTGACTTCTGCTCCAATCCAGTTCCCTTTCATTTGTTTAGTCAGTCATTCATTAAATATTTATCCAGGACCTACTGTATGTCGAACCTACTGTGTGCTGATGCTTGGCAGAGAATAAAGCAAAGATTCCCTTCCACAGGGATTTAGTGGGATAGATTAACATTCAACAATCTATACAATAAAGGAGTTCCCACTGTGGCTCAGCAGTTAGTGAACCTGACTAGTATTCATGTGGATGCAGGTTCAATCCCTGGCCTCGCTCAGTGGGTTAAGGATCCGGCATTACTGTGGCTGTGGCGTAGGCCAGCGGCTGCTGCTCTGATTTGACCCCTAGCCTGGGAACTTCCATATGCTGTGGGTGTGGCCCTCAAAAGACCAAAACAAAAACAAAAATACACACACACACACACACACACACACACAGAATATAAGTAAACTATAGATATGTTAGAAGATAGGGAAAAAAGATATGGAAAAAAAATGCAGGAATAGGAAATGCCTTGGGAGGGTGGCAATTTAAAATACAGTGGTCAGGGTAGGCCTCATTGAAAGTGTGTTGTGAAGGAGCTAATGATGTCTGGGGATGGATCATTGCAGACAAAGCCCTCAGAACTTGTGCGAAGCCCTGAAGCAGGACTGTGCTGGTGTGTTGAGAGTCTAACAGCAAGGGGACCATGGTAGCTGCAGCAGGGTAGGCAGGGGTGTGAGACAGGGCTGTGGGGCAGAACAGGAGTGAAAGGAGAAGAAGAGAAGATATAATCTGACTAAAGTTTTATAAGGGCCACACTGACTGTGTGTTGAGCGTTAAGTGTCGACTGGCAGGGAGAAAAGCAGAGGCCAGGATGGGAGACTCAAAATCTAGAAGGGATGACAGCAGTTTGGATCAGAATGGTAGCAGTGGCTGCAGGAAGAGAAGTAAGGATTTAGATGCATTTGGAGTATGGGTAGGATTTCCTGATAGACACGCTGTTGAGGCAGATAGAGGGACCATTCTAAGATGTAAATGACTTAAATATGGCACAAATGAACCCAGCCACAAAACAGAAATAGACTCACAGACATGGAGAACAGACCTGTGGGTGACAAGGGGGCGTGGGGTGGACTGGGAGTTTGGGTGAGCAGACGCAAACTATTACATTTAGAATGGATAAACGATGAGACCCTACCATATATCACAGGGTTCTACATCCAATCTCTTGGGATAGAATATGATGGAAGATAATATGAGAAAAAGAATGTTTACATGTGTGTGCCTGATCACTTTGCTGTACAGCAGAAATTGGCACAACATTGTAAATCACATTTACTTCAATCAAAAAAAAAAAATCCAGGTGTTGCTATCGTGGCGCAGCAGAAGCCAATCTGACTAGGAACCATGAGGTTCCAGGTTCAATCCCTGGCCTCACTCAGTGGGTTAAGGATCTAGCATTGCCATGAGCTGTGGTGTAGGTCACAGACTTGGCTTGGATCCCCAGTCGCTGTGACTGTGGCGTAGACCAGCAGCTGTAGCTCTGATTAGACCCCTAGCCTAGGAACCTCCATATGCTGTGGGTGTAGCCCTAAAAAGAAAAGTAAGAAAAAAAAATCCAGAAGTTCTGAGGCAGGGGGTGGGAGGATTCCATTCCTTGACTTTCCCCAGCTTCTGGGGGCTTCTGGCTTTCCTTGGCTTGTGGCTGCAGCACTGCAATCTCTGCCTCTGTCATGTGTCTTCTCTTCTGTGTCTGTGTCACATCTCCTTCTTTTCTTGCAGTCAGATTACTAGGCCCACCAGGATAAGCCAGGATAATTTCCTGATGCCAAGATCCTTCATCATATCTGCAAAGATCCTTTTTCTTTATAAGGTAACATTTACAGGTTGCAGGCATTAGGACCTGATACCTCTGGGTGGCTCTTCGCTTGTTAGAGTCCCAGAAGGTGTGTATTTTTGCACAGTTGCTCATAATGACCTCATACAGGTCTTCCCTCATTACCTTATTTATTTATTTATTTTTTTGTCTTTTTGCCTTTATCTAGAGCCGCACTCACGGCATATGGAGGTTCCCAGGCTAGGGGTCTAACAGGAGCTGTAGCCGCCGGCCTTCGCCACAGCCACAGCAACGCGGGATCCAAGCCTCGTCTGCAACCTTCACCACAGCTCACAGCAACGCTGGATCCTTAACCCACTGAGCAAGGCCAGGGATCGAACCTGCAACCTCATGGTTCCTAGTAGGATTTGTTAACCACTGAGCCACGAAGGGAACTCCCCCTTCATTACCTTATTAATGATCATGGTTACTTCCCCTGCCCCAAACCATGAGCCCAAGCACAGTTTCCTGCTCACAATTGATGATCAGGGCACATTGGTAGATGAATGAAGATTCAAGAAACACAGTTTGTAACTGCTCTGTGCATTTGGGACTTTATAATCTTATGAAAATTAAAATAGGATTGGATTCCTCAGACATCTGCACTGTGGCTTTTTTTTTTTTTTTTTCCTGTTTGCTTTTCACGTCTAGCTTTTGCCTTAGAATATGTTCATTAAACACACCAGCTTAATTTAGACTCGGGCCCAGTTACAGCCCTTGGTAAATATAGCTGAAGGTGGATAACAGAAGAATATCTGTCTTCCTTTATATGAAAAAGAATTGAAAAGCTAGAGTGTTTCTTTGAGGTTAGGTGGGTGCTGAGGAGGTTGATTTGCTCTGTTTGGAACATCAGGCCTCTCAGGAGGCTCATAGTTCAGGCAGCAGGGCCTCTTAACAGTGCTGCTTCCTTTGTTGTGCGGATGGTCACAGTATAATTGCTTAGGAGGTGCGTGGGGTACTTGGAAATTACTGTGATTCTGGCCTATAAAAAATTTGTTCTATCCCTGTCTATTTGGGTTAGGGTGTAGCTAGGGCATTAGTTGGCTGACATGGTGTGGAGCTCAACGAGGTCAAAACCATCCTCCAAGATTCTACTCGCCATAAGGTTTCTGCTTTTATTTACATTCTCCTACAACTAAGTTATTTATGTACGGCCACAAGGAGAATGGGTCCTTGTGGCTAAAAAGCAAATCAGTGCTGTGCTTTTGCCGCAGGGTGTATCTTTCCAGAAAAGGTACAGTATTTGATTTTCCATCTTTGAAATTACTGCTTCCCATCATTCTCTGTGTTCATTTGATTACTGTAAGTGATTTTTTGCAGACCACAGTGCCCTACTTTGCCATATTTAGTACGTCAAATTTGTTACCGACTTATCTTGGTAGAGGCCAGACACACTGTAGCAATACGTTGGTTAAAGTCATACAAATTTTAAGACCCTAAGGGTGCAAACTGTGGCACATTTTAAAATTCTTGAACAAAATTTGCATAAGTAGAATGATAAAGGCCCCCAACTTATGAAAATGCAATGATTTGTATTCATATTCTGTCTGATTTTTTCATATATCACATATGTGTATATATATATGTATATATGAGATAGATACATCTTTTTTTTTTGCATTTTAGGGCCATACCTGTGACATATCGAAGTTCCCAGGCTAAGGGTCACATCAGAGCTGTAGCCGCTGGCCTATGCCACAGCCACAGCAATGCCAGATCTGAGCTGCGTCTGCAACCTACACCACAGCTCACGGCAATGCCAGATCCTTAACCCACTGAGCAAGGCCAAGGATCAAATTTGCGTTCTCATGGATACTAGTTGGGTTCGACACCACTGGGCTGCAGCGGGAACTCCTAAGACAAATAATTTTTATAAAGCATGATTGGGATAATGTAGTACATGCTTGTAACAAGTTGATTGAAAATGGACCCAAGTTCTCAACCTCCCCCTGTATTTAGAACCTTTACAACATGATTTTGCACATCCTTCCATCAAGAAGCAGAGTCAGTTTCCCCCTAGTCTAGGCTGCCCTTGTGACTGGTTCTGGCTAAGAGCAGGCAGTGGAGGCGATGATGTACCAGAGCACCAGTGCTGCGCCTGCGCCTCAAGAGGCCTGTGTGTTTCTTCTCTTTCTCTCTCTCTCTCCCTCTGCTCCTGCCTCTGCCAGCAGCAGTCCAGGCTAGTCTGATGAAGAATGAGGGAGATAAGCAACCCCAGCTGGTAGCGATTTAAATAAAAGGGAGCCCTTATTCCTTATTAAGGAAAAAACGACCAATACAAATTTGGCAGATGAACATGGTATACTTTAATTTGTATTTCTTTGATGACAAATAAAATACATTTACTGGCCATGACTTGTTCCTGTTCTCTGCATGTTTTTCCTTGAGATATTCATCTTTTTGCAGAGTCCTCCTGAGTGAGCTCTGTCCTTTTACTTATATCCTTCCTTTTACACTGGCTGCTCCTCCCGGATATCCATTAGGCAGCCCCAAGCCTGGGGAACACGGATTTCCTTTTCATCAAGGAGAAAATCCTAAATGTGTTGACAATGAGGGATTAGATGGGGAAATTGAAGTTGAAGAGGAGAGGGAAATGGAGGTGAGCTGTGAGAAAGAGCTCTTTCAGGTGGAGACATCTGGGTCCCTTCAAACTCGGTGTCTCTGCTGACATTGTTGCAGCTACTCTCACTAAAGCAGGCATTATGGATTCTGCTCTGCTGTGTGCTGGTGGTTTAAAGGGCCAGGCAGAACAGGAAATGGAGCAGACCAGTGCGCTCAGCCAGAGTAGGGGGAGCAGAGCAGGAAGGAGCTGGGTGACAAAGAGCTGAGGGAACGACAGGCACCTAGGCTGGTTTTGCTGTAAAAAGGGGCCTTGTCTGCATCCATCTTTGCTGGGGTCCTGTGTGGTCACTGTCAAACAGCAGTATTTATTGTTGTCTGCTGAATGCATTCAGAATGGTCTCCTTCCCCACCCCCCCAGGGGCTGGGCCTCTCACACCTGACAGTCCTGTAGGCTCTTACCTGCCCCAGCCAGTCTCTCTTCTGGGAGCTCTGTGATGGGTTCAAATGAGAACTCTCCTTTAGATGCATTTGCATTTCAATAAGGAACGCTTTAAAAGAGGTCTAATTCTTCTTATTTTGTAAATATCATGACTGATGTGTAATGGAGCAAAATGCCCAAGTTTTAAGTTCACAGCTTGAATTTTTGCGTGTCAGGTCACACCCTGAATCAAGACCAGGATGTTAGCAGCACCTTGTGATCACCTTATCGGCAAAGGTAATTGCTATTTTGATTTCCATGATTATGCATGTTTCCTGGCATTGTATACTTTTTTGGGGATCTGGTTTTGTCTGCTGACAACTGTTAGAGTTATCAATGTTGTTGCTAGTAGCAGAATTTGTTCTTTTTCATTGCTGTATAGCATTCCATTTGTGGAAAAAAAATCTCACCTTTTATCCATTTTATTGTTAATGAATATTTGGGTCGATTTTTGGCTATTATGACTATAACTCCATGGATATTCCTTTTTTTTTTTTTTTTTTTGTCTGTGCCTATGACATATGGAAGCTCCAGGGCCAGGGATCAAACCTGAGCCACAGCAGTATCTATGGATATTCTTAAATGTGTTCTCTCATGTGCATAGGTGCATTTCTTTTGGGTATATACCTACGAATGGAATTGCTGGGTCATAGAGTATAGATAAGTTCAGTTGAGTAGATATGGACAAGTTTCATAGTAGTTCCACCAATTTGCATTTCCAAGCAGCAGTATCTGAGTCCCAGTTACTCTGTATTGCACCAATATGTGGAATTGTCAGGTTTTAAAAATTTGTTTAATTTTAGCCATTCTGGTGGATAGGTAATGGTGTCTCATTGTAGATTTAATTTACCTTTCTATGGTGACTGGTGCTCGTGAGCATCTTCTCATAGACTTAGCGGCCATTTGTGTATTCTGTGTAAAGCCTGTTCATTTGAGAATAGATTTTTATGGGTGATCTGTCTATCCACATGTTACATATATATGTGCATATATATTTTAGATACACATAATTTTTTAAAAGCATAATTGGAATAATGTAGTACAGACTTGTGACAGATTTATTGAAAATGGGCTCCAATTCTCTTACCTCTTCCTATATTCAGAAACTTTGTAATATGATCTTGCAAATCCTCCCATCAAGAGGCAGAGTATATTTCCCCCTAGTTTATGCTGCCTTTGTGACTGGTTTTGGCTAATAGAATGCAGTGGGAGTGTGGGTGTGCCAGTGCTTAGCCTGGGCCTCAAGAGCCCTGTGTGTTCCCGTTCCCTTTTTGCTCTTGCTTCTGCCATAATAACAAGCCTGGGCTAATCTAATGGAGACTGAGGAGAGCTGAGCAACTTCAGCTGGCGGCCGACTTAATAGGTTAGCCCTGTTCTTAATAAGGGAGTCTTTATTCCTTTAAGGAAGACATAACCAATTCAAATTTGGTAGATGAACAGGGTACTATATTTTAACTTGTATCTCTTTGAGGAATAGTAAAATTAAACATTGGAAAATACATTTAATGGCCATTATTTGTTCTTATTCTTTGCCTGTTTTTCTCTTGAGGTATTCCTCTATGTGCAGAGCTTTTTATATAGAAATGATATGCACTCTTTGTATTGGATGAAAAATTGTTCTCCAGTTCGTTTTCCTTTAAAGTTTATTAATGGTATTTCTACATTAGAGAGTTTTAACTTTTTAATGTAGTTAAACATTTCAATATTTTCCTTTATAAAGTCATTCCTTTTAGCGCAATACTATGAAAAATTGTCCCCTCTCTACGGTTATATCATTATTTACCTATTACCTTTTAGCGAACATAAATATTGAAAGGAATAAATCTCTGACATGGAGGCTTGGTAGGCTATTAAAGGAGATAATCTGGGGAGGGAACCAATATAAATTAGGATGGCTTAAATATCAGTGACAAAATCTCTGCATCAAACTATTTAAAAATAAAGACACATTTTATTTCACAAGGTGGGAAATTCAGAAGTATGACAGTTTCAAAAATTGGTTAAGTCAGCAGCTCAAAGTATTTTTTTTCCTTAAAGACATGTTTTTTTCCCCCATCTTACCCCAGTGCCATTGCTTGGGCGTTGCCCTTATCTTCACGTGGTTCTCTTCACGGTCACAACATGACTGCCAGGTAGCCAAAGGTCAATATGCTTCCTTGTGCTATCCAGAGAAAAGTATCTCCCACGCTTTGAAGACATGGTCCTCTTTTTAGCATAATTACCATCTAAGGTCATGTGCTCGCACACTAGATCAATAACAGTGACTAAGAAAATGCCAAGCAAGGGTTCTCTTAGTTCATTTAGGACTCTTCTTTGGGAGCTGGAAATTGGGTGATTATGCAACATACTTGAGGTTTGGACAGGAAAAAAGAAAGGGGGAAGAATGCTGGACGGCTCACCAACAGTGGTCACTCCAGGTCCTTCTAGGCATACCTCAAATTGGATGCCATTTTCCAGTTTTTAGTCTTAAAAAATTTGTAGCCTTTTGCCATGTATTCTAAAAAATATGGGCTTTGGACTCAACTCAACCTTGATTTGGATGCAGGCTCTGCTTTTTATCATTTGTGGCACCTACTGTAGGTTATTTAACCCTTTTAAGCAGTAGTGTCACAGTTTGCAAAATGGAAACAATATCTACGTTGTGGATCCTTAATATCATCATTCTGACGACTCATAAATCAGCTCATAATTCTGATTTCCTTACCTCTATTTGGTCTCATTTGCTGTGCAGCCAGTTTCAAACACCAACCTAGCTTTTCTTTCAGTAACATTCTGATTTACTTTTCCACCACCCTTTTGTTGCTCTTACATGCTTGTGAGTCGGGGTGTTTTCTGCACTTTATACGTGAATGACATGGATCCCCCCTTCCCTGTGACTTATGTCTGATTTAAAGTTTTGAGGGTTAGCATTTACAAAAAGATGGTTCTGGCTATGGGAAAGTAGCCGGCGCTCCAAGGTGTGTTAAATCATCCTTTGGTTCAGTATTTAAAAGCCAACTGCCTATTCGTGTTTGAGACGAATGTAAGCAGCATTCTTTAATTGCTGTTACCTCCCACTTATCTAGCGAAGCTGAGCTCCTTTCAGGCATCACCTGTTTGTGTGCGTGCTCGCGTGTGAGTTTTCCCCCAGCATGACACAAGGCAGTCTGTCATCCTGGCACTGAGGAATGAGGCTCATAGACAGGAGGGCTGAGACCCAGGAAGTCTCCTTGTGCTGTCAGTTTGGGCTGATGACCTGGGGCCTCCGCACGCGTCAAGGCAGTCAGCCCGAAAGCCTGGGTCATGACCAAAAGAAGTGTTTCTGCAGCTGGCAGCCATGATGAGCTGGGCTGGAGGTGAGGCATGATTTTGCCTCCCCTTCCAATGATGACAGTGACTGCTCCTCATTTATCAAAACAGTACACGTGCCATCTGGACCTCCTGAGCACGTACCGCCAAACATGCCACACCACAGGCATAGGTAATGATTGTTACTCGGGGGTTGACACAAAGGGAAGTTGGCCCCTCCAGTATTTCCCAAAGCATTTGGATATTCCTTTTAGCATTGTGTTTATTTTTTTCTCAAGCGAGGTGCTCCTCTGGGCCATACGTTTGGAAGGCAGTATAGACTAATGATTAGCACAGAGGCTCGAGTCAGCCTACCCAGGTTCCTTGCTCTATGACCTCGGGCAAGTTAATTAACCTCTTCAGGTTCCTGTCTGTATAAAAGAGAGAACAGTACCCACTTTTGTATCACAGGAAACTCAGGTGTTTGACTCAGGTTCTTGGCACAAAAGTTTTAAACCCTGGCAATTTCTTGAGGGATGAGGGTATTGGAGTTTCTTTTATTCTCATGAGGTAATTTTTAATGGGTCCCCTGATAGCTTCAGGATGGCGCCCGACTGCAGGAAGACAAAGGCTTGATGAGAGGGTTGGGAATTTCACCCCGACCCCTCAACCTCTAGGCAGGGGAAAGGGGATGCAGGTTGAGTTCAGTCATCAACGGGCCAGTGACTGAATCATGCCTAGGTAATTAAACCTCCATTCAATTTCTAAACAGTGGGCTTCACAGGGCTTTGGAGTTGGCAAATACATCTGCACGCCAGCACGCTGGTGAAACCCATGTTACAGGGACAGAAACTGCTGTGCTTAGGCTCCGTCCGGAACTTTTCCCTGAGTGCCTCTTCATCTGGCCGTTCACTTGTATCCTGCATAATAAACTGGTGATAATAAGTGGGGTGTTTTCCTGAGTTCTGCGAGCCATTTAGCAAATAATAGGTGGAACCTCTGACTTTGTAGCCAAGTCAGACAGAAGTGTGTGTCCGTTGGAGGGCCTAGGACTTGCAACTGACATCTGCAGTGAGCAAGGTCTGGTGGGACTGAGCCCTTTAAGCCGGGGTGGGGTGGGGGTGGGTAGGACGCTAGCTCCAGGTGATTAGGGTCAGAATTAAATTGGAGGATGCCCAGTCGGTGCTGGGAAGACAGTATAGGCTAACAATTGGAAAAATGGTTATTGGTGTGAAAAAAGCCCACACTTAGGGTGTCTGAAGTGTTGTGAGTAAAAACAGCCCCTACCACCACAGGCGATTGTTGTGAAGATAAGTAAGACAATTCTGAAAGGTCTAGCATGGCACCAGCCTTCAGTAAACCTCAACAAAGTATTGAAAAGGGTTAGGATTTTTTTTTTTTTAAACCACAGTTAGAACAATTTATGGAAGGATTACACCTGCTTATTCACTTGGAAATTATTGCTTTATGTAGTTCCCCCAATTTTAAAGTTGATTTTTGCTCAAGCATTCGGCACACCATTCACTTTTTGACCAGTAAGCACTGCTCGTTTTTCTGTGGGAAGCACTGAGATTTTCTAACGACTTCTTGAGGAACACATCGTGGGGACAAAGAGAGAAAATGGGCAATCAGTTGAAATCTTTTGGTTTTGTTTCTTCATAACTTCTGTTTTCCTCTCCTGGTTCATCTTCTAGGGAGAGAGCCCGGATTTGGTGCTCGCCTGTGGCGTTGCATGGATCCTATGTGTGGGTTATCCTGGCTGCGGGAAGCGTGCACGGGAGAGTCCGGGCAGGGGGTGGGAGGGCAGCAGTTCCTCTCCTCTGAGTCTCCCCGAGCTGTAGAAACCAAGTGTGTATGTCAGGAGGCTGGTCGGCCTGATCAGATGGTATTAAAAATCTAGACGTAGCCAGCTTGACCACCATAAGGTAATGAAACTAGGTGTGGCATGTGGCCTGCATAATCCTTCTCATCATGGAGGTTCTGGGATGAATGAAGTGGTGGAAATCATGCTTGTTTTGTCTCTGAAATGTCCAGTGGGTCCTCTGTTTGGCTGGGTTGAATTCTGCTCGAGAGGTTAATTTTCAGACTGTACCTTTCTGAGAGGGTCTGACACAGGTGGAAGACTTCGGGGTGGACCTGCCACTGGAGTTGCTGGGAGGCCCTCTCCAGGATGGGTTCCAGCCTCTGCCCCACTGTGAGCTCAGGAGGATGTAACCCAGACGCCCTGTTGAAAAGAGAGCTACAGGGAGACTGTGGAAATGTGCCCAAGGAGAGACAGAGTGTCCCTGCCACATGTCATTTGGAGACTGTGGCCGAGGTCTCTCCTGTCATGGAGGGGATCTCCTCCTCTTGTCCTCTGTCCCTACTAAGGCCACCAAGGAGGCCCTGTCCTGCCTCAGCGTCATTCATGGGGCCAAGGATGTGGAGGGAGAGCTCATGGATGGCTCTGTACTTAGTAGAAGCATCTCAAAGTATGGAGCTAGAGTCTCTGGGCATCTGGAGCAGGCTCTCCAGCTGCCACGTGCATGTGAACCTCTGGGGGTCCTTGTTAGAAGGCAGCTTCTGCTTCAGGAGGTCTGAGCTCAGGCCCAAGAGTCTGCATTTTTATTTTTTTAAATTTAAATTTAATTTATTTGGTCTTTTTAGGGCCATACCTGTGGCATATGGAGGTTCCCAGGTTAGGGGTCTAATCGGAGCTATAGCCACTGGCCTACGCCAGAGCCACAGCAACGCCAGATCCAATCCATGTTTGTGACCTACACCACAGCTCATGGCAACGCCGGATCCTTAACCCACTGAGCAAGGCCAGGGACTGAACCCACAACCTCATGGTTGCTAGTCAGATTCATTTCCACTGTGCTACAATGGGAACTCCCCAAGAGTCTGCACTTTTAATAAGCTCCCAGGTGATGCTGCTGTTGGTCTGGGTTTACGGTTAAGGTGGTGAGGATCTAAAGCAGAGCAAGTCCAAGTGTGGTCCACCCATCAGGAGCATCAGCATCCCTGGGAACAGGCTAGAAACGCAGATTCTTATGCTTGACCCAGATGCACTGAAACAAGAGCTGCAGAGACAGGCCCAGCCATCTGTTTTCTAAACCAGCTCACCGGGTGATTTTGAAATTTGCTCAAGTTTGAGAACAACTAGTCTAGGGTACAGACACGCTTGACCGTTGTTGTCACCACTTTACATTTTCTCAAAAATGACAGAGGGGAAACTTTTAGAATATGGACCTGTCTTGTAATAGCCAAGTTTGAATAGAAATTTCCTTGAGCAGATCATGTTTAACAACTCCTGACAGCTGTCCACACCTGGCTGTTTCCATTTAGTTAACAGCTGTGAAGAAGGAGGCAAAGAAGAAAAAAAATTTCATTACAAAAGAAGTCTTTTTTTTTTGCTTTTTAGGGCTGCACCTGCACCTGCGGCATATGGAGGTTCCCAGGCTAGGGGTCAAATCAGAGCTACAGCCGCCGGCCTATACCACAGCCAAAGCAACGCGGGATCCGAGCCACGTCTGCGACCTACACCACAGCTGATGGCAAAGCCGGATTCTAAACCCACTGAGCAGGGCCAGGGATTGACTCTGAGTCCTCATGGTTACTAGTTGGGTTCATTACCACTGAGCCACAATGGGGACTTCCAAAAGAAGTGCCTTTTAGCTTTTAAAATTCACACAATATTGCACATTATAACTGAAAAATTGATGGTTATCCCCGTCTCCTGACTCTGTTCCGTTCTCTGTGGGAAGTAACCCCCCGCTCACAATTTGACACGTGACCTCAGTTTTTTTGTTGTTGTTGTTTGGTTTTTCTTGGCAAAAGATTTGTGCACAGGAATTCCCACTCTGGTGCAGTAGGTTAAGGATCTGCCGTTGTCTCTGAGGCAGTGAGGGTTAGATCCCCAGCCTGGTACAGTGGATTAAGGATCTGGTGTTGCCACAGCTGTGGTGAAGGTCACAGCCGCAGCTCAGATTTGATCCCTGGCCTGGGAGTTTTTCCAGGTTTTGCTTAAATACAAATACAAATACTATAGAAAGCCCATTTTAATTTTTTCAAACTTAAAAGTTAAAAAAAAATTTTTTGGCCCTACTCACAGCATGCAGAAGTTCCTGGGCCAGGGATCAAACCCACCCCACACTACAGCAGTGACCAGAGCCACAGCAGTGATAATGCTAGATCCTTAAACTGCTGAACCGCCAGGAGCTTCTCAGAGCCCATTTTTAAATACAAAAATTATAGTGTCTTTCATATTATTTCCCAGTTTGTTCATTTCAGCTCACCTTCTTCCCCAGGTATAGGGAAATTCCTGAAACCTCAAGTCCATAGGGGAGCCAGCTCTGTGATAACCCCATGTTGATGTGGGGGTGCCCTGCCAGGGCTCTGCCCCTGGTGAGCTCCCAGTGGGGAGCAGGGCACAAAGTCCCTCTATTTTGGCTGCCTGTACTCTGTCCACTACACATTTCTCCTCTGGATGTTGTCCCAGAGAAGGCAGGTTGGTTGCATGGGCTTCATTGCCTGCTTCTTCTACACCCCGCTTGGCTGGAAGGGGTGGGCCTATCTCCCCTCTTCCTGTTTAAGGAATCAGGCTAGTGTTGTAGCTTGAGTGCGTTCTACACTAAGGAAGAAACTTGACGATCTGAGTTGGCCGACTGAGCTCCTGATGAGGAGCAGTATCCCCTGGGTTCAGGTCTGGCTGACAGCAATCACTCTGGTTAGTTTTAATATAAACAGATAGGATGCATTTTGTTGGAGAGGCTAGAGGAGGCCGCTCTAGGCTGAGCTGCCGGAAGTGACTCCCAGAACAACCCTGCAGGACTAGCCCGCCAAGGGTGCTGCTGCCTTTGCTGGGAAATCAGAAAGGGAAATCTCTGTCTCCACATCAGGACCACTTGGCCTCAGCAAGTATCTAAGTTAGCAGTGTACTTTGTGTTCTGCCAGCGGAAAAGCCGCATTGCTAAGGGTTTGCAAATCTCCTGCAGGGTGTCTGCTTGGTGGAAGCCAGGTAACAGGGGAGTCTGACATCTCAGGGCATCGGGGAAAAGTCTTGTTTTCCTGCCCCTAGTGTGTGCAGCAAGGCTACAGGGAGGTGGTAGTCGTGGAATGGAAATGCCTGAGATGATCTGCAACATCTACCGCAGAAGAGCAGAGGACTAGATAAAACAAGGGTGGTGCTGCAGTGATCTAATATTTCCCCCAATGCTGCTGTCATCATCATAATTCACAACTACCATGTCCTTAACCCTCAAGGGTTTAGATTCTTCTAGAACTCTTTTTTTTTTTTTTTAAAGTATGTTACATCTTGGGTTCAGTAGTTTACCAGGCATTATGTAAAGTGATGTGTTCTACCACTTGTCTTTTCCAAAATGCTTGATACCAAAATCTCCAGGCCAGAACTAGGTGCTAAGGGGACCTCAGACTCGAAAAAGAGAGAGACCTGGACTCCAAGGAATTTAGATCTAGTGGAATCTCATCAGAGCCACCTAATAATAGTAGCATCACCATCATCATCAAGCAACTATTATGTACAATTCAGTATCTGCCGTACGCACATCATCTCATTTATGCCTCAGCACAGCCTTGCCAGATAAGGGGCATTCATCCCGTTTAACGGATGAGCAAACTCAATTTCAAAGGGCTGGGTAATTTTCCTAACGTTAAGGCTAGCATATGGCAGGGCTGGAACCTGAACCCAAAACTGGTTCCAGTCAAAGTTGATGCTCTTTTCATTTTATCTCACTGCTTTCTCGAATTGCCTAAGATCTGAAACATAAGAAGGCAGTCTTCCTAAATGCAATTTTACAGATTTAATTCAGGGGTTAGTGAATTACCGCCTGTGGGTCAGATCTAGTTCGTCATCTGCTTTTTGTAAATACAATTTTACCGGTGCACAGCCATGCCTATTTGCATATTATCTATAGTTGGCTTTTGTGCTATAATAGAAGAGTTGAGTAAAGTATTTTATGCAAAGCATAAAATATTTAACCAACTGGACTTTTAAAGAGTTTGCCCTGTCTTAAAAGATTCCATGCAAACTCCTTTTTATCCTTCATCTTTCGAATAAGGACATAACAAACTTGTCACTTGGGAATTTAGCATTTCTGATTGTGTGTGTCTGTGAGCATTCCCAAGCATACATGGTCACAGGGACGTCTGTGAGTGGAGAGTACAGCGTGGCTTCAGGTGAATACGTGGTGGAGCCCTGCTACTGACACTCACTAGCTCTGTGGCCTTTGAGAAATTGCTTCATCTACCTAAATCTACTTGTTCTCATGTATTCATTCATCAACTCAAAAATACTTATTGAGTGCCTCCACGTGCCAAGCACTGCTCTAGGTGTTGAGGGCCTAGCAGTGAACAAAACACAAAAATCCCTGCCCTGGTGGAGCTGGCATTCCACCAGGTGGAGGCAGACACTAAAAAAAAAGAAGTAAATGTTTATAACGTGAAGATGACACTTAAGCATCACAATGAAAAATAAAGCAGGGACAGATGTTTCAGGGCAGGAAGAGACGGTATAGAGAGGCTGCAATTTTAAGTTGGGTGGTCAGGGAAGCTCTTGGCGGGAAGCTGATATTTGAGTGAAGACCGGAAGGAAGGAAAAGGGTGAGGCAGTAAAAGTCCCCCAGGAAGGACCTTCCTGGTGAAGGAGAGAGAGAGAGAGAGAGAGGCCCTGAGACAGAAGCGCGTCTAGCATGTTGAAGGAATGGCAAGGAGGCCAGAAGGCCTGGAGCAGAAGGGACAGAGGGGGACAGCAGGAGAGGAGGTCCCAGAGGTGCTGGGGACTCACACACCTAAGTCCTTCTGTTATTGTTAAGAGTTTGGCTTTTGTTTTTAATATAATGGAAAGCCCATGGAGAGCTTTCAAGCACTGAAGGACATCCCTTGGTTTGTATTTTAGATTGTCCACTTCGGGTGCTGTGTTGAAAAGAGCCTATAGGTGGGTATGTGGCCAAGAGTAGAAGCAGAGGGACCAGTTAGGAGGCTATTGCAGGGATCCAGGCGAGGGATGATGATGGTTCAGTTCAGAGCAGTAGCCGTGAGTTGGTGAGGTGTGGTTGAATGCTGGAAATACTTGCCAGTGGGATCCTAACAGACTGGATGTGGGCTTTGAGAAAAATTCAAGTTTGGAACTTATAGGCCTGGAAGGAGGAGGCTTAGTTAAGAGTCTTCACTGAGATGGGAAGACAGCAGTTGGAGCAGGTTAGGGGGGCAGGTGAGAAGTTTGGTTTTGGTTTTTAACAAAGTGGGGGTGTTAAAGAGGCCATTGGATAGAGGAGCGAAATCTTTGAAACTGCCATTACTGAGAAATGATAAGGTCTGGGGTGTGAGCACAGAGGTGGGTGGCTGAGGTAGCATGGAGGACAACCTCTTAAGGAGTCAGAAAGGCAGAATATTCTCAAGATCATCCATGTGGTTATTAAAATCACCAAGACTTTTGATAAGAGGACTGCTAGAGGGAGTGGCAGTGAGCCAAGGGTGAAAATCTTAGAGGAATGAGGTTAGTGTTGTTGGGGCTGGGAGCTCAGTTGGTAATTTAAACAAGGAGCAGAGCAACGTGAGGACACAGGAGTCAAAGCTCTGGGGTGGGAGTTTGGGAAGAAGAAAGGTCTAGAAAAGGTAGTGAGCAGAGGACATTGTTTCCGATTGTTTAAAGGGTGTAAGGAGGAGAATGGCCTCCGTTTGAAAGGGCTGCAGGGAGTTCCCATTGTGACTTGCAGGTTAAGAACTCAGCTGGTATCCATGAGGATGCAAGTTCAATCCCTGGCCTGGTTCAGTGGACTAGGGATGCGGTGCAGGCTGCAAATGTGGCTCGGATCCCATGTTGCTGTGGCTGTGGTGTAGGCTGGCAGCTGCAGCTCTGATTTGACTCCTAGCCTGGGAACTTCCATATGCTGCAGGTGCAGCCCTAAAAAAAAAAAAAGGGCTGTAGGAGAAGCTGTATCCTCAGATTTAATTACAGCGAAGCACACAGTCCCAGAGGAAGCTGACGGTAGCAGAGTTGTTGCTCTGGATGGTTGTGTGATCCGGCAGCTGGAGGAGAATATGTCAGAAACTGGGGTTGGGTGATGGCAGAGGACAAGCATCAGAAAAGGAGTGGTCCGGGTGCTTTGAGGCCCTGGGCTCCTGTGGTGACTGATGTAGCGTGGATAAAGGACCTGGTGGTCACAAAGCAGATGGTGATGTCCAAGATGTGAGAAGTATAGGGAGGGAGGGCGTGTGACTTCTGGGGCTCCCTCTTGCCTCTTGCTAATGGAAGTGCTAAGACTGGAGAGAATAAGGTCTTCCTGGGGTGTGGAGCTCCCTCTCAGCTCCTCCAGTGGGCCAGGGGGATGGCGCCCTCTTGTCTCCTGCCATCAGAGGCATGGCGGCCACAGCACAGGACAGAAAGGACTCAGTCTAGCTTAGGAAAGCAGCATGTGCTTGAAGGTCTCATGGATACCAACGGCTGCCTGGACATCAGCAGCCCAAGTTCACGGTGCCTCTTTTTAGCCTCTGCTGCTAAGACTCATCAGCCAACTTTCAGTCTCTCCTGCTCTCCATTCAAATTTGGGATTTTGAATGGCTCCCCTGACAGAGTTAGGAGGTACAAGCACATATCCTGGGGAGCAATCTCTCTGAATTGCGGGGTGAAGATGAGGGAGATGAAAGAGATGGGAAAATGATTGTGAACTTGACGGACCCTTGCTGAGCTGCCTAATTCACTAAACTGAAGATTCTCATGTATTAAATGAGGAGGAGTAATAATATTTTCTTTGTTCATTTGAAGTGAAGATTAAATGAGATCATAGATAGGCATCATTTAGCATAGTGTCCGGTTGGCACACCATTCATATTAGCCGTTATTTTTATCATCATGGCAACTGGTAATTGGTCATCATACAAAGGGACACATTTGAATTGTTCCTGCTGTGTGTGAATCGCTCAGCTCAGGAAGAAGCTGGGGAGAAGGCACAAATACACTGGACAGGACGGGAGCTCTGGGGTCTGGCTGGCTCTGCACCTGGACTCCAGCAATGGGCATTGACATTTCCATGTGGCTTTGTTGTCTGAAGGGACATTGCATTTCTATTTGTATTTTCTTCCTTTTTATTGTGGAATCCTATTCTATAGAGACTTGCTTGAATAAGGGGACCCCTGACGGTCTGGGGATTCATTCTCAGCTAATGCCAAGGGTCTTGGTCGGTCTCCTTTTTTGGTGCCGCCTGCTACGGCAGCCCCTTCATTGCCTTGACATTCACAGCTGACCTCTGCTGGCTTGCTTTTGTCTGGTTTCTAACTCAGTTTCCATTAGGCCAGATCTTGAATGTGAGCAGCCATGCATTCACCCTTTGGATAAGAATTTGAGTTGGTTCTTTTATGTAGAATTTATTGACTTATGTATCTATCTGAGCACTTGTGGATAAAGGTAGGCACGATGCACAGGTGTACCCTCTATTGTGGGCTTTAAAGAGATCATAAATGTATTGATAGAAGCTGTGTGATAAGAAAAATGTGGTGTGTGCTGGAATAATTTTGGTTCCTACTGAGAAATCCTGAGGATGCCTAAGTGTATTGAGTGTGTAATGTATTATTGAAGAGGAGCCTATTATAATTCAGATCACAGAGATTTGCAGCTGCTGCAAGGTCACCGAGACCCCTTCTGTGATCTCCTCTGGATTGTCCCAGGTAGTAGAAAATGCTCAACTGTAGATATCAAATGCTGATTTTTCTGATTTCTTGCTTTATTGCTGTGGACCTTGCTGTAAAGCATGGGCACATTTGGGGGGAAATAAATTGTTCTGGAATTGAGGAACCAAAACCCCAAGGCGTTTTTGACACAAGTCAAAAATAACACAGTTGTAACTTGGGAAATACATGACTGTAGAAGTTCTTGAGGTATGTTACCGATGATATTATTTGATCGGTTTCCGCCAGTTTTATCCTATCAGATGTTGGAAGAAAGTAGATAAGTGACCGAAGACAGGTGTCTTAAAATGGATGATTTAAAAAGTGCTAGAATTTTGTTATGCCTGCCCTCTTCTGACAGACCACGTTTTTGAAGCCAAGTGAGTTTTCTCCATCATTATAAATGACGTATGATAGCCTCTCATGAAACCTCCTATCAGGATTTGTCTTCAGCCACCCCTGCTCTTGAAGGGCACACGGAATACACTGGTTTATCCTCTTTAGAACATCGTGGTGTTTTGTTACTTTACTCCCTCTTGTTTTAAATGATTTCATGGCAAACACATGCCTTACTAAGTGGATTTTATGTATGTATGTATGTATGTCTTTTCTAGGGCCACACCCGCGGCATATGGAGATTCCCAGGCTAGGAGTCTAATCAGAGCTGTAGCTGCTGCCTACGCCAGGGCCACAGCAATGCTGGATCCGAGCCGCATCTGCAACCTACACCACAGCTCATGGAAAGGCCGGATCCTTAACCTACTGAGTAAGGCCGGGGATCGAACCCGAAACCTCATGGTTCCCAGTTGGATTCGTTAACCACTGAGCCATGATGGGAACTCCTTAAAGACACTTTGTGAAATAGTGCAGGGTTATCGTATGACGAAGTAGATTGATTCAGTTTTGCCCAGTTCTTGGCACAGGAGAAGTTAAAAAGTTACCAACTTGAATGGCAAGGAACCATCTTTTTATTATGTCGAGCAACTCATTGGGGGTAAATGTGATGAACGCATAGGACTTGGTGTAGAAAAGATTTTGATTGTTACAGGCCATTAAATGTAACACCCATGGTCTCCAGTGAACTGAGAAATAAAGAGCCAGCCTGATTTATTCCCTGTGTGCTGGCCCCGTGCTGGATTCCATTCCCCAGCCACGCTGGGTCGTGGCCATTCAAACAGCTCTGGGGCCGCAGTGGGGTGACTTACTGGGCAGCCTTCTCACAGGCCATTGAAAGAGAACAGACAGTGCTAATAAATGTGTATTTGGTGCAGCATCCAGCCCTGGCATCGGGGTGCCCCTTCATGAGCAAGCCAGGCCAGTTTTCGTCGAGGACTCTCAAAGCTGAGGCCAGTGTGCAGGCTAAGGCCGCCTTTTCCCCGGGCATTCACCAACCATCTGTTCCCTCACAGAGATCCCAGATCAACCCCCAGGAGACAACAGGGACACCAAATCTAACTCTGAGCTTCTGCCCCCGGAAAACGCAGCTGCCATGTGTGTGAGAATTGACCTGATTTCCCCAAAGCCAGGGTGCTTTGAGCCCCATGGATTAGTTAGTATCTACACAGAGAGCTCCAAGCTGCTTGCTTTCATTTCTTAGGTATCTCGCTCACTTCCTTGCCTTTGCAAGGCCTCTTCCCTCTGCCTGAAACACCCCTCTCACTAGCTCTTCTCCTGCCTAATTTATTTCGTTGTTGTTGCTTTTGTTTTGTTTTAATCTTTAACAATTAAGAATTAAATGTTACGGCATAAAATGTCTAGCAGTCTGGTGCCTAGGTACCAAATTTCCCAAGATCCCAAGACATACTTTTTCCTCCCACGTTTTAACATTTTCTGCATCTGGATATGCCTACAGCTGATGTCTTTTTAAAGTTGCTGTCAGCCTAAGGCAGGCACGACATATATTTCATTACTTGGACATTCATAAACATGATCGAAATACCAAAAAACATAACAGGAAAATTGCAACCCCAAGATACTTTATTCAAAAAATAATCAAAGGCAATTTGAGGAAGAGATCTCATTCCTGGAAATTTTCTAAAAATGTTTTGATTATCTTATACTCAAAAATGAAAAAAGGAGGAGTTCCTGTTGTGGCTCAGCAGGTTAAGAACCCGACATAGTTGCCCTGAGGATGTGGGTTTAATCCCTGGCCTCCCTCAGAGGGTTAAGGATCTGGTGTGGCTGTGGCTGTGGCATGGGCTGGCAGCTGCAGCTCTGATTCAGCCCGTAGCCTGGGAACTTCCATAGGCTGCAGGTGTTCCTGTCTAATTTCTAACTGTCTTTCAGCACTTAGCTTAGAGGTCACTTCTCTAGGAGCCCCCTGGCCTCTCTAAGATGCTCCTTTAACACCCACACATCTGCTCGTGAAGCCCGTCCCACGCTGCACTGGAAATTTGGTTTGTATGACTGCCTCCAACAGTAGGTTATAAACTGTTTTCTTAGTACTTTAAAAAATTATTTCTTTTTAATACTTACATCTTTAATTCATATTGGTTTGATTTTTGTGGAGAGTGTGAGGTAGGGATCTAACGCTATTGTCCTAATATTTCCAAAAGGACCCTTTCCTCACCTACCCCGAGAAGACCGCTATATATGTGCCTTCAACATTTGCTGAGGGACTGCTAAGTGCTGGGAATGGAGATGGGGGTTCCTGGCATGGCTCAGTGGAAATGAATCTGACTGGCATCCATGAGGACACAGGTTCAATTCCTGGCCTCGTTCAGTGGGTTAAGGATCTGGCATTGCCCTGAGCTGTGGTGTAGGTCGCAGATGCGGCTTGGATCTGGCATTGCTGTGGCTGCGGTCTAGGCTGGCAGCTACAGCTCCGATTCCATCCCTAGCCTGGGAACCTCCATATGTTGAGAGTGTGGCCTTAAAAATGCAAAAAAAAAAAAAAAAAAGAAAGAAAATGAATGACAATGTATCTGAACCTCAAGAAACTTGCATCCTATCAATTATACTTCATTAACAAAATAAATAGACAAGAGATTCTGTTGGAAAAGAGCTAACTTCAAACAAATAATCATTAGATCACATGAAATTAGCATTTTTGTAGGTCAAGAATAGTCAAATAATGGTTAAATACTGGCAATTTCATATAATTTAACCCAATCTAGTACGAATGAATATAGTGTCTTGGCTTGAGTCTCTCTGGAAACAGAGCCTGAGACAAACACAGGCATGTATTTATTTGGAAATGATTCCAGGGACCAGAAGTAAGGGCAGGACCAGGGCAGTGAAACAGGGGAGGGAAAAAGGACAACACATGGGATGCTTTTGGAGTTGGCCACTGCTCAAACCACCGGTGGTCAGTAAGCTGGAACTTCCCAGGGGCTTTACGAAATAGGGGTCAGAACTCTTTGCACAGGGGAAGGAGGGGAGACTTCATCCGTGAGTGGTCCCTGAGGGGTTTCCTCCCCTGCATTTCCTTGGCTTGGCCCACCGGAGTGCCCAGTGGGTTTCTGTGGATGTTCTAATCTTGGCATCAGGGAAGGCCTGGGCCAGAAGTGAGAGACAGGCAGTGTGGACTAAGGAGAGGAGCTGTCGTATCACATGTGTGCAAAGCTGGTTGAGGTGGGCCTGGGACTAGTTGCTGGGCAGTGACTGCAGTAGTGGATTGGACGGAGACAGACACGTGTAGAGGTACATCTAAGGAGGAGTGGTTAATTCCGTGAAGTCTGGCTGGGAGGAAGCAGGGCCCAGCGACTGGGAGAAGAGAGGAAGGGAGGGTTGAGCTGAGTCTTCTATGGCTCATCAGTGCCTCCAGGTGGATGGCGGCAGGGGGGTGGGTTTTCCAGGGAGACGAAGCAGCCTGGCCACAAGCCTAGAGGCATGAAGGACATAGCACATTTGGGGTATCTGAGGTAGGTGGATATGGCTGGATTGTAAAACCTGGGGGTGGAAGATGGGATGTGGCTACAGAGATAGGTAAGGGTCAGGTCAGGAAGGTGACTTGGGAAGCGTATTAGTTTGCTAGGGCTACCACAATCAAATGCCGCTAGGTGGGTGACTTGAACAATGGGACTTTGCTCTGGAGGCTACAAGTCCAAGATCAAGGTGTGGGCAGGGTTGGTTCCTTCTGAGGGATGAGAAAGACTCTGTTCCATGGCTCTTTCTTAGTTTCTGGTAGTTGCCTGCAATCCTTAGCATTCCTAACCTTGTAGAAGCAGCGCCTCAATCTCTGACTCCATTTCCACATGGTGTTCTCCTGCATGCACACCTATCGCCATGCATGCCTGTCGCCACATCTCCCATTTTCTTTTTTTTTTAACTTAATGGATTTTATTTCAATTATAGGTGTACATAAATCATCACAAGTCAATTTGCTAGATTTTGTGTCCCAAACCCACAGTGCAACCCCCCACCTCCCAGATTGTCTTATTTGAAAAGCCAGGGTTTTCCAAAGTTTGTGAGTCATTCTCTGTTCTGCAAAGAAGTTCATTGTGTCTTTTTAGTTTCCACGTGTAAGCGGTAGCATTGGGTGTTGCTGTCTAATTGTCTGACTGGTTTCACTTCGCGTGATAATTTCTAGGTCCATCCATGTTGCTATAAATGTTGGTAATTCATTCCTTTTAATGGCTGAGTAACATTCCATTGAGTGTATGTACCATATCTTCCCTATCCACTCCTCTGTCGATGGGCATTTAGGTTGTCTCCATGACCTGGCTGTTGCATAGAGTGCTGCAATGAACACTGGAGTACGTGTGTCTTTTCGAGTCATGGTTTCCACTGGATAGATGCCCAGGAGTGGGATTGCTGGATCAAATGGTAATTCTATTTTGAGTTTTCTGAGGAACACATCTGCCATTTTCATACAGACAGTCATCATACTGGATTGGCACTCAACATAATGACCTCATTTTAACTTGAGTATTTTATTGGCAAACAGACTATCTTAAAAATAAGGTTATGGTCTGTACTAGGAGTTAAGACTTCAACATATGACTTTTGGGAACACTATTCAACCCATGGCAGGAGGGAAATCAGAGCGTGGGTTGGGAGTCAGAAGTGAACTCCATCTCCCTACACTTGGCCCCTAGCCTCAGGTGCTGAGTGATGCTTTCTATTCTCAGGCTTGTTTCCCTCCAAAGATCTCGATTGCACTCTGCTTTGCACAGCAGTTATGTGGGGGTGTATATTTGAACAGTGTCTTTAAACATTTAAATTTGCAACATCTTTCCAAGGCTGGATCACTCTTTGGTTCAATTTTTATCTCTTGGATTTATCATAACCCTTTTATTAGAATTTTGTGTGTCCCTGTTATTAAAAAAATTTGGTGTTAATGAACTTGGGTTTTGTTATATAGGTACTGAGAACGTGCTGAAGAGTTTTAAAGCAAGAGTGGTGTGATAAGATTAGTGTTTTAGGAGTTCCCACTGTGGCTCATTGGGTTAAGAACCCGACATAGTGTCCATGAGGATGTGGGTTCAGTCCCTGGCCTCATGCAGTGTGTTAAGGATGTGGCATTGCGACAAGCTGCCTCATAGGTCACAGTTGCGGCTTGGATCTGGTGTTGCTGTGGCTGTGGTGTAGGCCTGAAGCTGCAGCTCCTATTCATCCCCTAGCCCAGGCACTTCCATATACTGCAAGTGTGGCCATTGAAAGAAAAAAAAAAGGTGAATTTTTTAAAAAGATCATTCTGGAATCAGGAAGAAGAAGGTTTATACAGAGGTCCAAACTGGCCCAGGAAGATGCCTCAGGCAGTAATTCAGTTGAGTAAGAATACAAGCATGCACTAAGGCTTGGCTGAACTGCAGAACATCCGGGAGCTTAAAAAATATCTGTGTTCACACCCCACTTTGGACCAGTTCAACCACAATCCCTGGAGACAGGACCCAGATACTGGCACATTTTTATTAAAACTCCCAAGGTGATTCCAATGTGAAGTCAGGGTTGTGAACCACTAACTAAGGTAAGGCAGTGTAGACAGTCAAAGGCAGGCAGGGGAAACGATATTAAGGATGTAGAAACACAGATCTTGGTGATCAGTGAGTGATGGGTAGGAAAAATATTGAGGATGAGTCTGGGTTCTTGCTTGATCACATTACTATAGCTGTCAGGAAAATATTATGCATTTCTCAAGATGTTGAATGTTCTCAGGTACAATTTACACCAAAACTGTATTAAGCATGACTTAGTCTTTCTTCGACTCAGAAGGCATTTGGGGATCTGCCAGTATCTCTAGGACCTTGTTAGGTACATAAGTAAGATCGTTGTTCAGCGCTGTGCTAGGTGTCCACGTGCAGAAGAAAGGGTTTGAACACAGACCAAGACTATCACCATCTCCCTAAGATATATTTCACTCACATTAGTGTCCTGTTCAGAAACCTTTAAGGACTCACCAATTTTTACATAATAAATTCCACATTTCCTGCCTGAAATGCAAAGCCTAGTGCTTCCATCCATCTCCTAAGTAAGTCCACTGCTCGGTCAAACTGATTTTCTACAGGTTTTAGAATGTTTGACTATGATCATTAGTATCTGTATTGGGTGTGTGTGTTACACATCAGGCACTGAACACCGTATTCTTTCTAGCTCTTACAAGAACACTGGATGATTGACTTTGTTATCTGTGTTACCCATGAGGAAACTTGGGGTCACACTATGTTCCTCTCTGAAGTTTGCACAGCTAGTGAAATAGCACCACTGGGATTTGAACCCATGATCACGATCCACATTATTCCTACCACTATGAGCATTTCAGGTTCTGCCATTTTGCACAAGCTGTTATTTCTTTACAATGTGGCATGCTGGTCAGTGTTTAATAACTGGCTTTCTCATTGTAGTTCTTTCATTAACGTTGGGTGATATTTTTTATTTACATTAATGCATGTGTCGGAATGTCACTCTTCATCAGTGACACGAGGGAGTACTCTGCTCAGTCAGATAATAATTTTCAAGCGCTGGAACATTTCTTTATTTTTGGGTGTCATTTACAGTGTAACCACTACCAGCATGATATATTTTAAGATCTGATCTGCATTATTAAATTTTTCTATTACTTTTTAAAGTCTAAACAACCTAGAAAACCAAAGATCAAGCCCTGATTTGGAGACTTCTGCTGTGTAAGTGTTCCTAGCATGGAGTAAGGAAGAGGCGTCAGGACACGTTGTTATACAGCATTACTACCTTACAGATGCACTACATATAAATAACCTTAAGAGCATAGACACCAGTAAAATGCAGTACAATAACTAGGAAATTATGAGCCTGAGTATTTATTTATATAATACTACAGAATACGAAATTATATATTACACATGTAAATTAATTTTACTTATTATTTATTTAGATTTTTAGGGCCACACCACGAAATATGAAAGTTCCCAGGCTAGGGGTCGAATCGGAGCTACAGCTGCTGGCCCACACCACAGCCACAGCAGTAGGGGATCCGAGCCACATTTGTGACCTACACCACAGCTCACGGCAACACTGGATCCTTAACCCACTAAGCAAGGCCAGGGATCGCACCCGCAACCTCATGTTTCCTAATCAGATTCATTTCTGTTGTGTCGCAATGGAAACTCCTGATTTAATTTTTCAGTAATGGCTGCTTTTAGCAACTGGCAAAGGGTGTTTCTGAAAAATGTAACAACCACTTCTCATGAGACAGCAGGAGCTGGCTCTTGTACTCCAAGGCTTATCCTCTTCCTCTCCGCTGACACCAGTTCAACCCAATCTTCAAGGTCCAGCCCAAACTCCAACTTGCTATGAAACCTTCCGAGTACATATCACATCTTACTTTTCTTAAATCCTTCAGTCCCTTTAATTGATACCTGTTCTTAAAAATCTATCTTCTACTATCGTTCATTTTTGTCTTTTGCTTTTAGCTGATCTGTTTCACTGACAATATGGTCCTTTCTGTGAAGGCGGGGAGCTTGCTTAGTAACCTTTGCACTTTCTGACAATATTAGCATTGTCCTCACATGAGGTCCCAGACATTTGGCTGTTGAGTTCAGTGTTTTTTGCATGAATTACTCATATGCAGTGGTATAATACCCATTTGTCCCCATCTCATAAAGATGAGCACAAAAATACAAGTCCGATTCCAGGCAAATGGGAGTTTATTGTGTTTGCATAGCTCAGGTTCCACTGACTTTGGGGGGCTGCAAAACACACTCAGAGTGACCTTGGCACACACTGTTCACATCTCCAGACTATCTTTCTTTGAAAAGATCATCCTTTAACCCTCAGAGCCCACATCCACGCATCACGACTTGCCTTCTCTGAGTCACTTCATCCCTTTCTTATGCAGAGTTCTGTCTACCTGTTGAATATTGAATGAAAACCCAATGGATAGAAATTCTGCCCTGAATTCTATATTTTGTTCCTTGCTGGGCTTCTATGAATATAAAACATCACACAGAGGGGAGAGTCAGCAGGTAGAGATCAACACTATCCATATTTAATGGAGAGGGAGTCTGAGTTCATAGATGGGAAGAGCATGTTAGAAGAAGGCCAGGTTCAATAACTTGCTCAGGCTTACTGAGCGAGCTTCTAGCAAAAAATGAACAAATCTCTTAGGACAGATTTTCATGATGTGTGCTTTAAAGTATTACCATCATTTTATTCCTAAGGAGAGAAAAAAAAGCAAGCAAGTAAAGGGATTTAAATAGTGATGGGTAATTAGGAGGTTTCCCGCACCTACAGTGGAGTACAAAGGGGGCAGGGACCCATGTACTTCTCCAAGAATTCCACTGTCTGTGAGTGGACCGGCCCAGAACCCCACCATTCTCTCTCCTGGGAGGAAGACAGTGCAACACCCACAATCTCCACCCACCACCAGAAAGTCAAGGGTTGCAAGGAGAGAGGCCTGGAACCAGAAGCACAGCAGTCTCCCTACCTGTCCTTGGTTGCCTGGTACCCCATGTGGAACCCACAGTGGCTCTTGGCAAGGCTCTGCCAATGAAAGCATGTCCCAGCAGTTTCTTCCCTTGTCGCCAGTGGTTTTCAACATCATTCTGAGGAAACTCCTTCATGACCACAAGGTCAGTAGCAGTAGCTTCACTTCCAGCACCCAAAGACCTCAGTAACTATTGCTTCTAGAAACTTCTTTAGGTTCCTTTGCTCTCTCCTCTGTCTAGGCAGCCATCACCACTCTTTCAGTATCAAATACACAAATGAACACATTCTTATAATAACTATATCTGGAGTCCCCATTGTGGCTCAGTGGTAACTTACCCTTCCAGTATCCATGAGGATGCTGGTTTGATTCCTGGTCTCACTCCATGGGTTAAGAATCCGTTGTTGCTGTGAGCTGAGGTGTAGGTGGCAGACATGGCTTGGATTGTCCATTGCTGTGGCTGTGGTAGCTGTAGCTCTGATTCAACCCCTAGCCTGGAAAATTCCATATGCTGCAAGTGTGGCCCTAAAAAGCAAAATACATATTAAGTTATATATGTATATTTATATATATAAAGTTTTATATATATTTATATATATAACATAACTGCATCAACAGGGCCTACCATCACTCCCGTTCCTAATCATGCATATTCTTTTTGCATTGGACATAGAGGCATCAGTGAATATCTTGTCAGAAAGATCTAGCATGTCATAACCTACACTCATGCATTACATTTTTGTATTCACAACATGTTGCTCATTTAAACATTGTCCACTTATTCATTTAACCACCCACCCAATATTTATTGAGTACTTACTATATTCCAGGCACCATGGCATGGAGAGTTAGACCTAGTGCACCTGTTCAAGGTAGTCACAGTGCAATAATAATAATAATAATAACAGAAAATACTTGCAGAATGCTTGTGCAATCCCTCAATATAAGGAGATAAATCGTCTTATTCTTCCCCGCTTTATAGCTGAGAAAATCAAGGCAGAGAGGTTTCCTTGCTCATGCTCACACAGCTAGAGAGGTAAATAGACAAACACTGCTTCATGATTGATGCAGGGATGCCCCAAGTGCAGAGACTATATTCAGGAGTCAGATGTGATTCAGACCTAACTGGTTGTATACTTGCACCCCCACCTAATTTTAGGGTTTTCCAAGGGTCATAAAACTTAAAAAGAAATTGTTTCTAAGAGAAACTAGCAGGAAAATTGTAACAATACAACAAAGATGTATTCATCTGAAATGGAAAAAACCTTCACTTTGAGGCTAGTGTGATCTTTAATTTACATGTGTCTTCAGTGCTTCTGGCAAAACTCAACCTTACTGCTGAAAAAATGGTCTCTACATGATGAATGGGAAAGGGTCGGAAAGATTTGTGATTGCAAAAGAGCTCCAAGGAAACCTCTTCAAAATAAAAAATATAAGACATACGGAGCCAGTTTCCTTACATCTAGAAGAGGGACTTCTGCAGAGGCAGAAAGGAGAGGCTGGAAGCGACAAAGCCGTTCTTGACACTGTGGTATCTGCTGAATTTCACTTCCCACGATTATGCTAACTCTGGTAGCTCTTTGAATGTGAGCCGATGTCAGGTATCCCTGTGCTGAATTTTTAAGAACTGAGAGAGCATTTGAACCTGAATCATATGACCAGCAGTGTGAGATGCTTAACAAATGCATACTCTGGCTATAGCCACTTGATACCAAAGCCCTCATCAGCTCTATCAATCCAGAGAAGAAAAGAAATCAATACAGTGCAAATCCCCCAAGGTTTCATGAAACTGAGAGAAGTCCTTAGACCGATGTACTCAGCCATTTATTTTGTTGTCTTGTAGACACAGCCTGTGGTTTGGTTTCTGTCGTTCTGCTTTGGTGATCAGCTAAGAACCCTCACTCTGAGAGCTGAATCTGCCTGGTGGTATTTTTCCATACCAATTTGGGGCATGACAGGAGTTTTTCTGTTAGCAAGAACAGAAGATGATGCCAAAGGAAGCAGCTTAATAGCTTAATAGCTGTTGGCTATAGAAAAAAAGGGTCAGGTTCCAATGCGGTTTTGCAAAGTGATAATTCTTTGTTGACTTTTTTCCCAACCATATTTTCCTGACTATGAAGAAATAGTTACAGTTAGTCTTTTTAACTAACAAAAGGCATTTAGTGAAAATGTTTTGTTTGATACTAAGAGATTTTGGAGGGCTTTGCCAATTAATTTTTTGCCATTATTTCTTCAAATATTCTTTCTTTTCCCATTTCTTTCTTTCTCCTCTGGGACTCCCATTATGCATATGTTATTATGATTGATGGAGTCTCAGCAGTTTTCTTAGATTCTTTCACATTCCTTCATTCTGTTTTTCTTTCTTTTTCTCTGATTGGATAATCTCAATTGACCTATCTTCCGCTTGGCTGATTTTCCTTTTGTCTACAATAATTTGCTATTGAGCCCCTGAAGTAAAAATTTTATTTCAGTTCTTGTGCTTTTCAACTCCAGAATTTCTATTTGGTTCCTTTAAAAAATTTTCTCTCCTTATTGATATTTTCTGTTTGGTGAGACATTGTTCTCATGATTTCCTTTAGTTCTAGAGGCATGGTTTCCTTTAGATCTTTAAACATATTTAAAATAGCTAACTCTTTTATTTTTTTTAATTACTCATGAATTTTTTTTACATTTATAGTTGTACAACAATCATCACAACCCAATTTTATAAATAATGTAAAATTTTATAAATAAAAGGAAAAAAAAGCCTTCTTGGAAGGACAAATGAAACTCACAATGCAACCTGTCATTACTGTGACTGATACCAAAAAGGGCGCAAAATGGAAAGTGCTCTGGAGTCATAGAGAGGAAGTAGTCAGCCGGTGGTAGGGGGTGAGGGTGGGTGGGGCTGGGTGGGAATTGACCACGAGAAGGCTTCACACAAGAGATAATACTGATGCTAATTAGAACCTCCATGTTGGTTCTAGCCCGCAGTTATTTTGTGAAAATGAAATAAATTTCAGACTTCATTGAAAAAAATAAAGTAGCTGACTCTAAATCTTTTTCTCATAACTCCAAAATCTGGGTTTCCTCAGGGACTATTTCTATTGACTCTTTCTTTACCCCTCTGTGTGGACCATGTTTTCTTTTTCTTTTTCTTTTTTTCATACTTCATAATTTTTCTTTTTCTTTTTTAGGGCTGCACCCACTGCACATGGAAGTTCCTGGAATTAGGGGTTGAATCAGAGTTGCAGCTGCCAGCCTACACCACAGCTACAGCAATGCCAGATCTGAGCTGCATCTGTGACCTACAACATGGCTTGCGGCAACACTGGATCCTTAACCCACTGAGCAAGTCCAGGGATTGAACCTGCATCCTCATGGATCCTAGTCAGAATCTCAACCCACTGAGCCACAATGGGAACGCCCATACCTCATAATTTTTAAACAAATTTTGGACATTGTGAATAATGTGGTAACTATGGTAATAAGATTCCCCATCTTTCTCAAGGTTTGTTGTTTCCATTTGTTTTAGTTGTTTGTTTTTTAGTAACTTTTTGGAACCAATTTTAAAATGCCTGTCTTTTTGTCATTTGTGACCAGTGAGGTTTCTCTTAGCTTGGTGGTCAGCTGCCTACCAATTTCCTTAAGTATTTAGAAACAAAGTAGCTCCCAGCTTTTGCACATGGGCTCTTCTTGTGTGTTGGGCACACTTTCAGTATTCAGCCAGGCAGTTTACAGCTCTGCCTTAGCTTTCATTTCTTGCCTGGTCAGAGGGTCAAAATCAGCCAGCTCTTTCCCAAATGTGTGCATGGCCCTGTTTATGTACATGACCTCCTTGACTGTCAGGAATATGTTGGAGTTTTTCAAAGCCCTTGTTACCCAAAATGTATCATTTCCCAGCCTTCCATGTTATTTAGTTAATCTGTTGTTTGTTCCAACTGTTATCCATGTTGCATAGAGCAGCAGTTCAAACATTTGTCTGTAAGTGTTCTTTTAATTAAAAATTTTAAAATTATAGTTGATTTACATTGTTATGCCAATTTCTGCTGTACAGCATAGTGACCCAGTCATACATATATATACATTCCCTTTCTTATATTATCTTCCATCATGGTCTATCCCAAGAGATTGGATTGCCTGTAAATGTTTTTGACAAGTATCCCATGGATAGTGCTAGGCAAATTCCAGATAGGTGACTTGCTTTTGAGCTAGTCTTCCGTGGAGCCACCAGAAAGATCAATGAACAGCTCCGTGCAAACAAAGTCTGTTCTGCTTCCTCTGGTGTCAGGGGCATGTGAGCTATTTCTTTCAAGGCCACTGTTTAGCTGAACAACAGGTGATGGGACTAAAATGCCACAAAGCTCACTCTTCTTACTGAGATTCAGCCTTTCTGCTGATAAAGTGACCTCAAAGTTGCAGACAAGCTTTTGGTTTGTCTCCAGTGTTCCAAAAAAGTTTGATTCTGACAATTTTTGCTAGAGTTTGTTTCTTTTATGGAGGAGTGGACTTCTGCCGTTTCTTACTCTGACATTATTACTGACATCACATTGCCTATTTTTCTCACAAGGTCTTGCTTCTTTATTCTTGCATTCTTAGAGGTTCTTTTATATATTTGAGATATTAACACTTTGTGATTGTTGCAAAGAGTTTTGCCCAGTAGATGATTTGGCATTTTACTTTGTTCGTGGTGCTTTGACATATTCAAAAGTTTTTGATTATTATCAAATTTATTAACCTTTTCTCTTACTCTGGATTTTGAGCCATAGTAAGAAAAATTTCCCCTCTCTCTAGTTCTAAAGCAATTTATCTATGTTTTCATGTGGTATTTGTACAAGTTTATGTTTTACATTTAAATTTCTAATTCATTTGGATTTTAAAATATTGTTTGGTGTGAGAAATGGATCCAATTTTATTTTTACATATAGTTAGCCAGTTATACTTTTCAGCACTTATTATCTTTTCTCACCAATTTGAATGCCTCCTTTACTGTATACTAAATTTCCACATGCAGTTAGGTCTATGTCTGAATATTCTCTTCTATTCCACTGGTTCTCTAGTCATGTGTCAAAGCCACAGTGCTTTTAATTATAGAGGTTCTACTTTATATAATAAGCTAGTTCCCTATATTGCCCACATTTCCCTATATTCCTGGCTATTTGTTGCTAATTTGTTCTTCCAGATGAACTCTGTAGTAAATTTGCTTCGTGACAGAAAAAAAATTCTGAAATTTTATATTGGGACTGTGTTAAATTTATATATTACCTTCATGATGACTGAAGGTAATATATAAATTACCTTTTCTTTTTTTTATATTTTATATTTATATTTATATATTACCTTCATGATGACTGAAGGTAATATATAAATTACCTTTTTTTTTTTTCTTTCAAGTCTGCTTTTGGGACTTAACGAGGTGCTTTGTAGTTTTCCTCACATAGTTATTGGGCATATCTTATTAAGTTTGCACCTGGGAATTTTATTTCATATTTTGATATCACAAAACGTGGGCATTCTCTTTCATTCTATCTGGGTTTTGTCTATATAAAACCCATTAGGAGTTCCCGTCATGGCTCAGTGATTAACGAATCTGATTAGGAACCAAGAGGTTGTGTGTTCGATCCCTGGCCTTGCTCAGTGGGTTAAGGATCCGGTGTTGCCATGAGCTGTGGTGTAGGTCGCAGACATGGCTCAGATCTGGCGTTGTTGTGGCTGCAGTGTAGGCCGGCAGCTGTAGCATCGATTCAGCCTCTAGCCTGGGAAACTCCGTATGCTGCAAGTGTGGTCCCAAAAAGCAAAAAAAAAAAAAAAAAAACCATTAACTTTTGTACATCAGTTTTATAATCTGTTACTTTATTTTTACCTGTGGTAGTTTTTCTATGGGTTCTTGTGGACTTTTTAGTTATAAAATGATATATTCTGGTGGTTTTGGCAAAGACTGTGAAAGCCACAGAATAATGCAGTCCTGGACATCAGTATTCAGTAATAAGACCCTTAAATCAAGTTATTTTCTCATATACTTCATCATTTCTTATGATGTTACTTTGATTTTAGGCCTAAATCAGTTTCTAAAAGGTGATTTTTAAAGTGATATTCTGAAGACACTTTTATGCCTCAAACACACACACATGTACACACTCACCCACATGCAGGCTCTACCAGTTTTCTCTTGAGAAATAAATGTATATACAGGGCTGACTACATTTTGCCCAATGAGGTCACCAGGTAAGTGAGCGCAGGACTGGTGAAAATGACATCCCACCACTCCCCTATTGTTTGAGAATAACAATTCCTTAGATGTTGCTAACACTCTTCACTTTTGAAAGGCAGTTTTGTGCATCTAACCTCATTGCTTTTACCATATCCTACGGCACTCGGTGGGGAGGTAGCTATCCTATTCTAATTTCCCAGAAAGCGGAGGTACCAAGGCTATTCAACTGGCTAAACTAGAAACAGGGTTTAGAATTCAGATTTTTTGTCTTCATATGTATTCTCTCCAATGTACTCAAATACTTGCAAAGCTTTTTGCTGCTATTAAACCCCATTTCTCACCTGTCCTCCGAGGAATTGGGAACAGCTGCTCAGCATCCGTTATTATAATATCCCTTCATATGTACGGCTCCTGTGATTTTGTTCCCTTCTAGCCTCCCCTACGGCGGGTTAAATAGCCTGGATTCTGTTCCTCATAGAGTTTATCTCCCACCTCTTTTGTCAGTTTTAACAAAGAGGTTGTGACTCTTGGGTTTCTGCTCAACAGAGCTCTTCCTCATTATTTTGTAACCTTTATACCTCCTTCCAGGGAGAGTTAAATAAAGCCTGTGGATTTTTGATATGAATGTCTGGCAGGCCCCCGCTCACACGGAAAGATTTCCAGCAGGGCTGGCTGATGAAAGCCTCGCTCTGACGACTGAGTCTTGTTCACGGCAGATGAAAGGCAGCAGCACCTCTGCTCATTCCAAAACCCCCAAATGGGAACAGTGCCCACGTCAGGGTCCAGATTCCACAGAGAGTCCCATTCTGGCAGCAAGAGACAGGTTGTAATGAGAATGTTTAGAAACTAGGAACCACTGGCTCATTACCCTAGGTGAACAATTCACTTTTTGGAAAGGCACTGTTCTTTGAGCTTGTTAATCATGTGTAGAAAGCATCCTTGACCTAGAATTTCATTATTGCACCTGAGCCAGTCTGAAAATTAGAGAAATGAAATACCATAAAATAGAAGTAATAGAGAGGAGAATAAACCTTGAGAATTAACAGCTGTGTGACATTTTGGATGTTAAAGCATGAAGCACGTCCAGTGGGCTTCAACGGTTTGGAAACTAGTCATCCCAAATGCCACTTCTTTTTCAGTATCCTTGGTCTCTCTTCTCAGTCCATGGTCTCTGTACCCACAAAAGGTGCCATATATAGATGATAGGAGGGTGCTCCCTTCATCAACCAGGTTACCCACATTCTCTCTTTATGGAAATATGTGGCTGACATCACTATCCTCCAGGCAACGTTGATATGAGTCAGAAAAATGGGTTCATGCCCTATAGGAGCAACTTATCCCTGTTTGGGAACAACTCATCTTCTCAGCTGAGCACCTACCCCTCTCTTAGGTCCCCTGGTTATTCTGTCACTGAGCCTTTTAAGAACCACTGGTTTCTGAGAGGAAGTCTCCCCTCAGGGTTGGCATCATCTCGGGTCAAGAAGAGAAAGTGGGAGGGGCTTGTGGAAGCCCCTTTGTGGATTCATCATCTTAAAGTGAAGCACTGAGACTGATATTGATTCATTATTTGTTTGCAAAGAAGTGGGGAGAACTCTACAGAAGGGAGAACTGTGGGGAAAAAAGGGCCAGAGTGTGAATGATAAAGCTAAGTGAAGACCAGGAATCTACCTACCCTGGTCCACGTCAACTTGATTTGGATTAAGCGGGGCCTGATTAGAAGGGTCCTCAGTGGAATGAAGAGACGTGGAGCCTCACTGCTTCTTGAGCAGGGAAGGGACGTTATAAAAGTGGCATTTTAGAGGGAGAGTCTGGTGATGGTGAATGGGAGCAAGGTCTGAGGGGCAGCAGTGACCGTGATGGGACAGAATGAGGCCAACGTCTATTATAAAGGGAATTTGCTCTGATCCTTGACTAAAGGAAGCTGTGGTGTCCATGGAGAAAACACTGGTCTGAGAGTTAAAAGGCCCAAGTCAGAATTCTTGTCCCGCCTTTAACTAGCTGGATAATCTCAAGAGGCACTTTTCGGAGTCACTTAGGCTGAATTTCAAACTAGATTTGGCCTGTGCCTCAGTTTCACCTACAGACACATTGATTTTGGCTAAGACAATGTTTTGGTTTTCCACAGTCCCCACTGCTCCCTCTTGCATCAGACACAGCTTGCTTCACACTTCAACACCACCAGCCTGGCCCCTCTAGGTATGCGGTCTCTGCCACAAATCTTGGTAAAATAAATACATTTATGATTTCTTAGTGTGTTGTTGTCCATTTTAGGTTACAAGTTCTTAGAGTTAGGAAACTAACTTTTTTTCTTCTAGCAGGATGTTCTGGGCAAACTAGTAATTAATAATAACCAGTCGATAATTTCCTTCCTTCCTCCCTCTTTCCCTCCCTCGCTTTTTTTTAGGACCCCACCTTCAGCATATGGAAGTTCCCAGGCTATGGGTCGAATCAGAGCTGTAGCTGCCGGCCTACGCCACAGCCACAGCAGTGCTGGATCTGAGCCACATCTGTGACCTACGCTGCAGCTCACAGTAACGCCAGATCCTTAACCCACTGAGCAAGGCCAGGGATCAAACCCATGTCCTCACAGATACTAGTCAAGTTCGTAACCCAGTGAGTCATAACAGGAACTCCAAGGAATCTTTTCTTGAGGGACAGCAAACAGCAGGAAATAATATTCCAAATGTTAAAAGCCCTTTTTTCCCCTCGACTGGGAAAGAATGTGAGAAATAATACAAGTCCTCTTTTCCCACTGGTCGATAGGTAGAAACTTAGAAGTCATCCAATTTCAGTGAATATCAGGTCATTCCCTGTTAACAGGAAAATCCAACTCAGCATTGTATTTTCATTGGCCTGAAAAATGATGCCCAGAACAATCTGGCTGGAATTCGAGTTCAACTTCTTTGCTTCTCTCTAGGTTGAATAACTGTTAATCTTCTGATGTCAAGCAAAATTATAATTAACGCACAGAGTAGGTTGATCCAAACACATAAAAAAATAAAGCTAATTAAACTTTGATATCTATGCCCAGTTGCTAAATTTGCATTTTAAGAAATGAGGGTTGTATGGAGCTGGAGATTCTCATACTAAGTTAAGTAAGTCAGAAGGAGAAAGACATACACCATATGATACCACTTACATGTGGAGTCTAAAATATATCACAGGTGATTTATCTACGAAACAGAAACTGATCATGGACATGAAAGACAGACTTGTGTTTGCCGGGGGAGCGGGGAGAGAGGGGAAGGACAGGGAGTGTGGAATTGGTAGATGCAAACTATTACTTTTCGAACAGATAAGTAGCGGGGTCCTGCTGTACAGCACAGGGAACTGTGCCCAGTCTCAAGTTAGAACATGATGGAAGATAGTATTAAAAAAAGAAAAAGAGAGAAGAAGAATGTATGTGTATGTGTGGCTGGGTCACTTTGCTAAACAGCAGAAATTGAAAGAATATTGTAAATCAACTACAGTTTAATAAAAAAAATTTTTTTAAAGAAATGAGGATAATAATGTGTGTGTGTGTGTGTGCGTGCGTGTAGTGTTTGGAAGTTCCCAGGCCAGGGATCAAACCCATGCCACAGCAATGAATCAAGGCACTGCAGTGATAATGCCAGATTCTTAGTCCTTTGCGCCACAAGAGAACTCCATGATGGGTTCTTATAGAACTAAAAAATCTGTAGTTTAGGTTTATTTTCCCCAGAGATGTAAGAGTCAAGTGACAGAAACTGGAGGATTAAAAAAGATGGAGTTACCATTGTGGCTCAGTGGTTAATGAACTCAGCTGGTATCAATGAGGATGGAGATTCGACCCCTGGCCTTGCTCAGTGGGTTAAGAATCCAGTGTTGCCTTGAGCTGTGGTGTATGTGGGTTGCAGATGCAGCTCGGATCCTGTGTTGCTGTGGCTGTGGATAGACTGACAGCTACAGCTCCGATTCGACCCCTGGCCGAGGAACCTCCGTATGCTTTGGGTGTGGCCCTAAAAAAAAAAAAAAGACAAAAAATGTAAAGATTAATTCAGTTATCATAGAATTCTAAGCTAAGTATTTAATCACATTTTGAGAAAATTGTTTAGTTATGGTGAGTGCTTTTTGCTCCCATTTTCCTTTCTTTATTTTGTTCAGTAGGAGTTATTTTATTTTCCCAAGAGCGTCTACCTTTACAACGAGTTAAAATATTACATCACATTTTCCTTGATAACGTGGAATTTAGTTACATTGCACTTAATTCATGTAAGCGATCATCTGACTGGATTTTTAAGTAGTTTTTGAGTTACTAGGAATAGAACGTCTCTGTTTCCCTCTCTTTTCCTTTCCTTTTGTCCCCTCCTTCCTCCTTCCTTCTTCCTTTTTCTCCTCAAATTCCTCAAAATTCTCTCCTGCTCTCAGACTGACAAAAGCTGAGCTTATTGGAGCCGGATGAGGCTGTAACAGTGTCGTGCCCACGAGTTCCTGACCTGGGTTCATCTACTCAGGTGAGGTCCTAGGAGGGCCATTCTGGGGAGCCTGAGAACCTCAAAATTGTGTGCAAAGGTCTCTGTTCTCATGTACTTCCCTGGGAAGAGGGTCTATAGCTTCATCAAATTCTCAGTGGGGTCCCTGACCCCAGAGGTTAAATCAGTGTCACTGATGAGAAAAACAATGGCCAAAATGTCAAAATAACTCGTCCAGAATCATGTAACTATGTAGCGACAGAACCAAGTGTAGAAACTAAGACTCTGGCTTCTAGTACAAGGTCTTTCAGCCACACTGTGAAAGCAGACTCTGTTTCAATTTTTAGGTAGTTGTGGATGCGCAGTTGTTCCGTCTTCTTAAAGCTGTAGTCCATGGATGGCTAAGGATTTAGAAATAAATTTCTAGTAAAATCAGATTGATTAAAACAGCTGACCGGGAGTTCCCGTCGTGGCTCAGCGGTTAATGAACCCCACTATCATCCACGAGGATGCGGGTTTGATCCCTGGCCTTGCTCAGTGGGTTGAGGATCTGGGGTTGCCGTGAGATGTGGTGTGGGTTGAAGGCGTGGCTCGGATCCTGCGTTGCTGTGGCTGTGGCGTCGGCCAGCGGCTACAGCTCTGATTCGACCCCTGGTCTGGAAACCTCCATGTGCCTCAGGTGCGGCCCTAAAAAGACAAAGGGCAAACAAAACAAAATAAAACAAAACAAAGCAGCTGATCAACCAACCCAAGCCGAAGTGCTCTCTCCATTCCACAGGCTCTAACTCCTTTTGTATAAACTGTCACACACTCTGCCTACGGGAAGGCAGAATTGCAACACCCTCAAGAACTGAGTGTGAAGCCCTAGGGTCCTGGACTCTGCTGCAAGAACCACCATGCCCTAGAGTGCTCTCCATAAAGCCTGCAGGCACCATCCCCTGTCTAAATAAACCTAGAAGGAGACAGGGTTTCCACGGCACCACCCAATCCCCTCCCCTGCAACACTCGGCTCCTAGTCCATCCATTCTTCTGCCATGAGCCCTTCTGTGGGCTGCCTGTCCTCAGAAGGTTCTTTGAGCCCATTTCCACATTTCGTTTAGCCATTTTGACAGGTGGTAGAGATTTTTAGAGCATTTTTTGTCCACATTAATGTAAATGATCATCTTTTCAGACCCAATCAAGTCCTTCCCAAATGCTCTGACTGTGGTTAGCTCACGGACTGTCGAGAACCATGAATGGGTTTTAAATTTCCTTCTGAGCAGAGGTGCAGTCTTCAGTGGGCAGGGAAAGACCTCCCCCCAACCCCGCAATAGTGACAAAGATGATGGTTTAATCTTTTTTTTTCTCATGCTTTAATAGAGACAAATCATACCCAGGTAATTTAATCATACCCATCACAGTGGTGACTGGAATTCTTTGGATTCTGTTTTATTAGCAATATTTAAAGATTTGCTGCAACTCAGATCACTCAGTTGGCCAAACAGCTTGCCATCTCTTTCCCTTTCCCAACCCCCCAGTTAAATAAAATAAAAGAAAAGAAGGAAGGATGAAAGGGGAGACTGGAAGGATGGAGAGATAAGATGACAAAATTAACTGAGCTTGTGTCAGAGGCCGTATACGCCTCTGGGCCAGGCCGTGTTACTGGCTGCTGCTTGAGAGGGAGGCAGGGTAAACTAGGGCCCAGAGAAGAGCCGCAAAAGGGAATCCTGTCCCTGAGCCTGGGCCACTGACCACATACCCCTGAGCAAAGGACCCATGAGAGCTTCGGCGGGTTCCTGGGGTTGGTTGAGGTTACCTTGGTCCTTCTTGCTTTCCCCGTGCCCTGCACCGAGCTCATGTGAATCTCAGGGTAATTTGAACCTCCATGGCCAATGGCTTAGTTGGGATTTTACCCCGATGACTCCTTAGATCACCCTTTCCGTTGGCGCTCGGTAGGGCCGATGCTGCACACCTCCACTGGATTTGCCATCTTTCTCTGGACTTTCCAGGGCAGGCAATGACTTTTGGCGAGACAAAGTCCTCAGCAGCAAGCAGAGGCATCTTTTCTCAACTGTGTTTTAGCAACATTTACTAAGCCTTTGGCTCTGGTGGCAACCATATGGTGTTGTGTTCTGGAGCACACACCATTTGATAGCCACCTGCTATCCTCAGGGGGGTAGTAGGAATGAGTTTTTAATACACCAAGACCATGACCTGGCCTGTGGGAAAGACCATCTGCCAGTATCCATTTACTGTGCATGGGGAGGGAGCAGAGTGGGACATAGAAGGCAAGCTTAAGCAGTTGTATTTCCTTGGCCTGTAGCTGGATTTAAAAGTTAGGCATCATTCTGTGAACTTCTCAACATATGGATGACCACTGTGATGTAAGAGTAAAGCTAATAAAGCACCTGAGGGCAGAAACTTCTCTGAGGGATTTCTAGAGAATTTTTTTTTTTTTTGGCAAGAACTTCGATTGTTATCTGGAAATTTTTTGCATCATTGACATTAAATTTAGATGGAAGGGAATCATAAATAGCCTGGCAATCATGGTGTGTGTGTGTATGTGCTTATGAACATGTGCGTGTCCACGCATGTGTGCAAAGCCTTGAATCTTGTTATTGAAAGGAAGACAGCACTACAACTTTTCAGGGGCAGAGGTTGAGGGGAAGGTGTATAAATAGTTAAAGAGATTTCCAGTTTATTTCTTACGAAAATATCCATAAAGATCCAATATGAGATGACTTTTCATAATACCACACAAAACTAGACAATACAATGACAGAGTCTGAGAGGGACTGACAATAATTATAAGGCAGATGGAGTCGGACTAGGAAAACTACCCAAGCTTTAGATTTGTTTCCCAAGCAGATTGCCTGAAAAAAAGTCAAGATATATTGCATATCCCACCACCACTTGTTCTCTCAATACAAGAACTTAGGACCAATGTAATTTGAAAAAAATCAGTTATGCTTTTTTTGCATCTCCCTCTTCAAGAAGAGTATGTTATTTTCCCCATGGACCTCCCTTACCAGCTTTCTACATCTAGGCAGAGACTAAAAATCTCAGCAGTCAACTGGGCATGAGGATAGTGTGTGTGTGTGTGTGCACGTGTACACGTGTACAATAGCACTATATATTTTTGGAGATGTAGTCTCTTGAATAAAGCACCGGTTGTGGAACAGCGCATGCTGGGGATTCCTGTCTCTCATGTACTCCATTGGTTCAAGTGTGAGAGAACCAGAAAGGAGAGGTACGAAGTGGATCCCTCTGCAGCAAGTCGGAGATCATTATGTGAAAACTCACACAAAACTGAGAATAAATTACCCAGGGAGAATGGCACATCACACTGTCTGTTGACAAACAATGAGGCTAAATGGATCCTACATTCAAGGAAAAGAAGACAATAACATGGGGCACAGGAAAAAATTGTGCAGAGGAAAGGTAAGGATCTGGGCAATGCAGAGGAAAAACATACCTTTAAAAATCATCTCGGAGTTCCCGTCGTGGCTCAGTGGTTAACGAATCCTACTAGGAACCGTGAGGTTGAGGGTTCGATCCCTGGCCTTGCTCAGTGTGTTAAGGATCTGGTGTTGCCGTGAGCTGTGGTGAAGGTTGCAGACGCGGCTCGGATCCCGCGTTGCTGTGGCTGTGGCGAAGGCCGGCAGCTACAGCTCCTGTTAGACCCCTAGCCTGGGAACCTCCATATGCTGCGAGTGCGGCCCTAGATAAGGCAAGAAAAAAAAAAGACAAAAAAAAAATCATCTCCCACACAACCCAGAAGAAAATTTCACGAGACTTTTTGACATTCAAGAAGATTTGACCTCTATGAATCAGGAGAGAAAGCCAGAAGTAAACAAGGGCTGGATAAGATAAAAAAAAGGACTTAAATGAATTGAGAGAGGATTGCTCACAGCAAGATTGCAATTGTGGAATTAACAATTACATCAAAGGCAGCAAATGCAGAATTGAGGTGAAAAAAAGCTGAATGCAAACATCCCATGATCCCCTTTAAAGAGAATATATAAAATAAAATTAGGAGTAATCCGAATTTTAAAGTGCAGATTATATGTACAAAAAACCTAGAAGTGGGAATTCTCACTGTGGCTCAGCAGTAACGAACCTGGCTAGTATCCATGAGGATGTGGGTTCCATCCCTGCCATTCCTTTGAATGCAGTCCCATCCAGGTCTCCAGGTTACGTGGTCCCACCAGTCCCTGACTGCTTTACTTATTGGTGTTACCTGGCCCTATACATTTGAATTTGCAATCTCTGACAAAAACTAAAAGTTTAGTGAGGTTCTTAATCTCTTTGGGTTAAACATAGGAGTTTATCCTCACAGAATCCACTGGGCTGGGGCAGTCTCCCAAAGTGTAAAATAAGTTCACTTGAAGGCTGCATTGAAAAGACTGCAGTGGGGCTCTGCCCAAATTCTAATAAAGGGTGACTGATCGTGATCAAGACGCATGTTAACTACATCTTCCTAAAGCAAAATAGACAAATGGAAAGCTGATTAAGCAATGATTGATAATAGTTGTAGATTTATTAGGATGGTTTTAATAAGATTTCCTGTGGGCAATGGTATGAAATTGCTAAATATATCTTCTAGGTATATTTAAATCCTCCATATATTAACATTCATTGATTTATACTTGCTTCATCCTAAAGAGGACTGGAGGCACTAACAAAGACAGTGACATAGCAGGGGTGAGAGAATACCTCTCCCTGAGACAAGCAAAAGAGAAGTTTAAGATCAATAATAAAACTAGCTAAAAGCTAATCTACTTTTTAGTAGCACTTACACTAGCATTCTAAATTATATCAGTGATAAAGTACTCCTTGTGATGATGGGCCACTCTGTTATTTATTTTGAATACAAACAGTATGTGTATCTGTTTTTCAAAAGTATTTGTATTTATTTTAAATTGTGCTTCAGAATTGTGTATCATATTCTATAAGTTGGAATATAGTATCAGTACTTCATTTGTAATAAAATTTTATTTTCAGTGAAAAATACACAGATTATACCTGTAAAATAATGGGTTGGATTGCGCTAGAACTCAGCCAGCGACTTGCTTAGATAAATTGCCTGGGTAAGCTGCCTTTCTCTTCAGACCATTGATCAGCCATTAACATCAGCCTAGTCCTAGTTGCTCAGTTTAAGGCAGAGGGACTAGGACAAAATAAAATTCTTTGTGTGTGCTGGTGTTTCAAGCCCACATTTTAAAAAAGATAGGAAGCATCATCCTAATTTATGTTTACAAAAAATTGCTCTCTATATTTAGTGACCAGAAGAACTGATACTGTGATACATTTAAAAGACTTACAGTAAAATATTTGTTGGGTGAATTTCTTTTCTTTCTTTTTCTTTTTTTTTTTTGCTTTTTAGGGTCGCACCCATGGCTTATGGAGGTTCCCAGGCTAGCGGTCGAATCAGAGCTATAGCTGCCGGCCTACACCACAGCCACAGCAACGCGGGATCTGAGGCATGTCTGTGACCTACATCACAGCTTGCAGCAACACCACAGCTCATGTCCACACCGGATCCTTAGCCCACTGAGTGAGACCAGGGATCGAACTCATAACCTCATGGTTCCTAGTCGGTTTCGTTTCTGCTGTACCACAATGGGAACTCCATTGTTGGTTGAATTTTTTTCTAAAGTGGTATATTTCTGACATTTGTCATCTGTATGCATTTAGTCTACTTTAAAATAGCCATCAGTCCAATTCCATGTACCTTCACATTAGTTCTTCTACATCAGACTGGGACTTTTGTCTTCTCTTGTGGTAAGCGTGTCACCTTCTCATTAATATAGCATCTGCTCAGGGTTTCATTCGTCCTCTCTTCCCATGAGAGGAAGGGGAAGCCTGCAAAGTGAAAACTTTTTCAGTCTTTGGCGTCTAGTTACTTTCAAATTTAGGAAGCAGGCTCCAGGAAGGCAGGTTAACACAGGCACGTGGTATGGAAGTTCTAGTAATCCGCCTCCGCGACTTCCTTAGGGAAGCCTTAAGCTCTTGACTATTCTTTGGGAAGGTCAAGATAAAGTCAACACATTGACTGAAATCTAGGTCAAGTTCTGCAGGTTCCAGTGATAACAGTATAGGCCTTTTGAGGGGACTCTTATTCAGCCTTCCGTACAGATGGTGACTCCCTGGTTTGTTTTGGAGCTGATTGGCCCTGAAGGATGACACTCATGCCCTTCAAGTTAGTGTCAAAATTATTTTGAAATATTTGATGTAAAAAATTCGCTGGATTAAAAAATCTGTTCCCATCATTAAATGTGTTTCAATATTACATTGCCAATGAAAAGAAAGAACAGTTGGATTTTTAAAGCATAGTTTTCGCTGTTGTGAAATTTTCAGTGGTTATAGAAAGGGTTTTAAAACTTGTGTTATAATTGTGTGAACAAAATTTCTCATTGATGTGACTCACAAATCAGAAGGGTTACTATTAAAAACGCTCAGTCAGGAGTCGTGTATAGCCATTTTGGCCTTAAAATTCGTTATAGGAAAGTTAGACTTCTTATCTTCACAGGAGCAAGTTCAAGGTTCTTGTTAAAAAATAAAAAGATTTGGGGGGAAGTTTTATTCAATTTCAGTATTTAACGTCTTCCTTAATACTTTATATTTTATTTTATCATGATTATATAAAAAGCAAAGAAAAGCATAATAAAGTTTTTACGCCAAGTTCTGAAGAGCTGTGCCCAAATCTTTCCCAGATTACCTCAGCATATCATATAAATATTATTTTCTTTTCTTTTTTTTCCCAAGTCACTACAGCAACAACACCAGAACCTTAACCCTGTGCCACAAGGGGACTCCTAAATATTATCGTTTTCTATGTGTGGATAATGTGAAAAAAATTGAGGGGACTGGATGTGGGTGACCCCATCCTTTGTGACTGTGCAGGACCAACTCAAAACAGTTTCAAAGGAAAAGTTAAAAAATGGCAGACAATTCCATTATGAGATCAATTACAGTTTTAGAACACATAATAAATCCCTTAATTTGACCATAATGAAAGCAGTGTATAGCTGTTCCTTGGTCTCCACGGGGGATTGGTTCAAGGACCCCACAGATACCAAAATCCAAGGGTGCTCAAGATCCTTATGTAAAATGGCAAAGTGGGAGTTTCCACTGTGGCTCAGTGGATTATGCACCCAACTAATATCCATGAGGATGTGGGTTCCATCCCTGGCCTCACATAGTGGGTTAAGGATCTGGTGTTGCTGTGAGCTGCGGTGTAGGTCACAGTCATGACTCTGATCCCACACGGCCGTGGCTGTGGCTGGAAGCTGAAGCTCCAGTTCAACCCCTAGCCTGGGAACTTCCGCGTGTCATAGGTATGGCCCTAAAAAGAGAGAAAAAAAAAGACATAGTATTTGCATACAACCTATGCACATTCTCCTGTATCCTTTCAATTACCTGTAATACCTAATATAACGTAAATGCTATGTAAACACTTGTAAATGCTGTGTAAATACTTGCCCTCAAGTTTTGCTTTCGCTTTTGGAATTTTGTGGTGTTCCCTCTTTTTCCCAAATATTTTCCATCTGAGGTTGGTTGAATCTGTGGCTGCAGCACCTACAGGGTGTAGAGGGCTAACCGTCTATTTGTGTTTAAATATGTAGATGTGTCTGTGTGTGTGTATCTGTATCTGTGTACACGCACTCTATATGTGTGTGAACATACGCGTGTGTACACACACATGCACATTTTTAGAAGGTTGAAGTTTCCAAGCTTTGTCCTCTTGCTGGGCTTGCCTGGGCCACATCCAGGCCTGTCTCCTTGTGGCCCTTGAATGAATAAGTTTCCTAACTTGCGTGCTGTTGTCTGCCTTGTGCCTGTGGTCTACCTGGTAAGGTTACCGTAAAGGAGATAAAATGCACAGAGGTGTCTGTCGCAGCCCTGGATGCTAACAGCGATCACTCAGTGTAAGTAAGTGCCCGTCTCCTTGGAACTCTTGGGAATGAAAGAGGTTCGTGTCTCTAAGTTCAGCCTGCCTTTTTTTTTTTTTTTAAACATGGAAAAGATCTATTTCATCAATTGGTGAGCTGAAAGTTCTGAGATTTTGATAATTAGGTCTGGGTGAACCACAGGAGGCCTCTCCACGTTCACAGGAACGCCAGCCCCGCCCAAGGCAGCCCTCGGATCACCACGCCTTCCTCTCTTTATTCTCTCCCACAGGTACCAGGCAGGCAATTCAAACACATCCTTGTCCAGGGCGAAGGGCGGCAAACCCTAACTGCTAAGAGGCTGGACCCCATCCTGGACAGAGCCTCCCAGCAATTCCAGTGGCAGGTTCACCCTGTCACACCTCCACCTGTGTCAGACCCTCTCAGAAAGTTAGTCTTGGATCAAAAATATATGAAGAACATTTAGAGATCAATAATAATGCAAACAACCCAATAAGACATTGGGCAAAAGATCTGAATATTCATGTTACAACTCATGTAGAAATGCCAATAATCCCATGAAAATATGCCCAACATCATTAGTCAGTCAATAAAAAAATGCAAATAAAGCCACATGGCATATTACTATACTGTACCCATTAAAATGGCAAGTAAACCAGTAAAACAAAGCAAAACAACAAACACTAAATATACCAAGTATTGGTGAGCATGTGGGGCAATTAGAACCCTCACTCACTACGGCTGGAAATGCCCACCACACTCAATTTAGAAAGTAATTTGGCAGATTCTTAAAAGGTCAGATTCTTAAAAGGGCCTAAAATCCATTTAACGCCTGGGTGGGCATCAGAATTAGGTGACAGATGAATCATGGGACAGTTAAGGCTCAGACTCTGTTTTGCTGTGGCTGTGGTGTAGGCCGGCAGCTGTAGCTGAGATTCAACCCCTAGCCTGGGAACTTCCATCTCCCGTGGGTATGGCCCTACACCACAGCTCACGGCAACGCCAGATCCTTAACCCACTGAGCAAGGCCAGGGATCAAACCCACAACCTCATGGTTCCTAGTCGGATTCGTTAACTACTGAGCCGCGACGGGAACTCCAAAGTCTACCCATTTAAATGTTAAAATCACACCCCTCCTCCAAATACCCTCATAGAAACATCCAGAATAATGTTTGACCAAAGATCTGAACAATATGGCTCATAGAATTAACCATCTTAAGTATGTTGATGGTGTTTTTAAATTAAATCAGAAGCATTTTGAGAAATTGGAAACGTTATTCTGAAGTTTTTGGGTCCCAGGCAGCTCCAGCCCTCTGCCAGTTTCCAAATGGAGCTTGATAACTATTGGCTGAAGGGATGTTTGAGAAATGAGTTCTTTAGTTAACAGGTATCAGACCAAGCATGTGGATGGAGGGGCTTAGGTGTTTGTTCTACCACCAGGGTGACCATTTAAATTAAGGTGTTCCTGCTTGAAAGACTTCAATGTGGAAGTTAATTTTGAAATAAATGAAAAAAATTAAAAAGTTTTAAAGATAATGGTATTTCTCAATCCATGAGGAAAGCAAGCTATTAACCTACCTGATTCTGACTTTCCTTATTTTCTCTGACTCCTTTTATCTTTTTATTCCTTCCTCACTTTGGCAAGAATATAAAATGATAATGAACTGAAGATTTAAGTACAGGTGTCCAGGTTTTCCATGAAGACATATCTTCTTAATTGTTACTTTGTGGGTGGTTAGAAACTGATCTCCAGTATAAAGTACTGAGAGTCTCTGCTTAGTCAGTGTGTTAATGCAACTAGTCTTGGTCAACAGCTCAAGATCTCCCTCCCTCTAGAGTTCCCACTCCAACCTCATTCCTGCTTCCTCCGTGTTGGGAACCATATACCGTGAGACAAAGACTCCACAGCACCAGTGGAGAAAGCAAATAAGCAAAGGCGAAGGGGACTTATAATACAGAGGACATTGACTGTGCACGATGGTTAATTTTATGTGTCAACTTGTCTGACCTATGATACCCAGATATTTGATCAAACCTTTCTGGATGTTGCTGTCAAGGTATTTCCTGGATGAGATAAACATTTACATTTTGAGTAAAGCAGTTTATCCTCCATAATGCGGGTGGACCTCATCCTATCAGTTGAAGGCCTTAAGGAAAGGTTAATGTTCTCCAAGGAAGAAGGAATTCTGCTCCAGGCTGCCTTTGGATTTGAACTGAGCTACAACATCAGCTCTTGTCTGTGTTTTGAGCCTGCTGAGCTACTGTGCAGATTTTGGACTCGGATCTCTAATTGTGTGAGCCAATTCCTTAAAATCTATCTATCTATCTACCTACCTATCTATCTACCTATCTATCTATCTATCTATCTATCTATCTATCTATCTATCTATCTATCTATCATCTATCTATATCTCTATCTATCTGCCTACCTACCTATCATCAGTATATCTAAATACACACATCTCCTGTAGGTTCTGTTTCTCTGGAGAACGCGTTATATCACACTATGATCAGATGGATGTTGGCTGATAAGAAGAGAGCTGAGCATTTGGTGTGTTAAATACAGTTACCCAGAGCAACGACCTTCCACCAGTACTGCGAAAGCACACGCTTTCAGAACTACACCTGTTCTTTGCAGGGATAAGGAGTAGCTGGAAGGAGCATAAGACTGAGTCAGAAAGCCTGGGTTTAAGACCTAACTTTGCCAGACTCAGACTGTGGGTAAGCCACATGACTTCTCTGAAATTCAGTGTCCTCATTTCTAAAATAGTGATAGGTATGTGTGTTACTTTCTGGGTTGTTGGAGCAATTAGATGACCTTCTATTTGTGAAGACTCTATACTAACTAGTATTATTGACTCGACTCTTTCATTCTATTAACAGGGAAACCGAGGGTCAGAGAGATTAAGTAATTTTTCCAAATTAAGAATCTAAACTCACCAAGTTTTGTTTTTTCTCTCTGTGCCCTATTGGTGTCCCATGAATGATGATAACCTTAGCATTTACAGAGCAATTACTATGTACTAGAAACTGTGCTGAATGCTTTATATGTATTTTTTCCTCAGCAAAATCTTATGGAATTGGTGCTTGTATCAGTTTCCTATTGTCCTGTAACAAATGACCACAAGTCTAGTGGCTTAAGACAGCATTCATTTATTATCTTCTGTAGGTCTGAAGTCTGGCCATGATGGCATGTGCATGTCTTCTGCTCAGGATCTTATAAGCCTGAAATCAAGGTAGCAGAAGGGTTGTGTTCCTTTTTAAGAGGCTCTGGGGACTTCCAAGTCAGGTTGTTGGTTGAATTCAGTTTATAGGTGATAGGCAAAGACCCCCATTTTCTGTTGATTGTGAGCCATGAGTCACTCTCATTCCTCGGTGCCATCATGTTCTTTGCCACTTGGCCTTTATAGCAGTTTAAAATATGGTTGTTGCTTCTTCCAGGCCAGTGGGAGAAGGTATCTCTCTGACTTCTTTCTCTATGATCAGCTGCAGAAAATGCTATTAAATTAAATTAATTAATTAATTTATTTTTGCCTTTTATCATTTTAGGGCCACACCCACGGCATGTGGAAGTTCCCAGGCTTGGGGTCTAGTCAGAGCTGTGGCTGCCAGCCTACCCCACGGCCACAGCAACGCAGGATCTGAGCCATGTCTGCAACCTACAGCACAGCTCACGGTAATGCCGGATCCTTTACCCACTAAGCGAGGCCAGGGATCGAACTCACAACCTTATGGATCCTAGTTGGATTCGTTACCACTGAGCCACGACAGGAACCTCCAGAAAATGCTATTTTAAGAGGAAGCAATTCACCTGTTTAGATCAGGCCCACCAAGTTACTCTCCCTTTCTTTACGTCAACAGTGCCACATAATATAACCCAATCGTAGCAGTAAAATCCCCTTATATTCACACTCCTGGGGATTATGCAGGGCCTGTGTACCAGGGAGTGTGGATCTTGGGGCCATCTTGGAATTCTGCCTATTTATTTATTTATTTATTGCTTTTTAAGACGGCACCTGTGGCATATGGAATTTCCCAGGCTAGGAGTCAAATCGGAGCTACAGCTGCTGGCCTATGCCACAGCCCCAGCAATGTGGGATTCAAGCCATGTTTGTGACCTCTACCACAGCTCACGGCACCACTGGATTCTTAACCCACTGATCGAGACCAGGGATTAAACCCGCATCCTCAGGGATACTAGTTGGATTCGTTTGTGCTGTGCCACAACAGGACCTCCCCTGACTGTTTATTAACGTCTCAGTCTTACACATCAAGAAACCAAGACCAGAAAGTTTAAGTAAACTGCCCAGGATTATACAGCAATAAATGGAAAATTCTGGACTCAAAACTAGGGCTGCCTGCCTCCAGAACCCATGCTCATAGCCACTTTGTTACAGTGCTACTTGCTGCTGTAGAGACTTTTCCCTGGAAACCCTTGCGGCTTTTGAGAAGATCCCAGTCTCATGTCCATGAAGGAGTAAGCAGTGCTGGGTCTGCCAAGCAAATCCTTGTTGGACATGGTCAGCCATTTGTAATCACTGAAGTCTGCCCAGTAGCAATACTGTGGGCCACTCTCTTGGTTATTTTGAAAACATTCTGGGGTCTTTAAGTGATATCATGAATCCTGGAACTTTCAGACAACCTGATGGGCTACTGCAGGAGCTGATTATGTCAAATGGCCTTTTCGGTATTCTTAAAAAGGTGTGCTGGTGCTGGTATATTCTGCTTCCATACAGGGAGCATGTAGGCCCCTGTCTACACAGTTGGCTCTCTCCCCTCCCCACCCTTTGGAAGAGGCACTGTGAGAGCAGCAGGTGTCTGCACAGGGAGGGAGGTGCCAAAGTGGCACTCACGATTCATGTGGGCACACCTCTGCCATCTGCTGCCTTGCCATCTCTGTGCCCTCCCTTCCAAGGGTGGGGACGGGGTCTGGACCTGGATCCTGGGGCTGGGAGAATGCAGGAGGCTGGCTACAAGGGCTTTATTTTCTGCCAGGTTGTTTCTGTGAAATAAGCAGGAAAGGCATCATGCTTGCATTTTATAGTCTTTACCCAGTGTTGGCCTCTGGAAGAATTTGAGGGTTGGATGAAATATTCATGACCACCCACACATTGGCTTTAGCATCCCTTACCTTGGAAGTGATCCTTGAATTGCACAGTTTTAGTGCTTCGGCTTACATTCTTAAGGTTTCGTGCAGAAATCAGGATGTGGGTGCGTTCCTTGGTTGGACCCATCGCTGACAAGGACATGGTATTACTGTGATGGTGGGGGCGAGCAAGCATGGGTGCCTCAAAGCAGCATGTACAGGGATGAGATGTGCAGCTTGAGCAACCTGACGTCTATCCAACCTGGACTTGGTAAACAAACTTCCTCCAGGTTGTTCCCCTCTCATCCCTTGGAAGGTGGTCTCAGAAAAATGAGAGGCGAATTCAGAGATTCTGTTAGCATGGTGATTACAGTGCTTTTGTTGTAAGGATAGTCAGTAGTGACAAGAGGAAGATTTTTTTGACTTGTTTGCTGGGGAGGCTCAAAAGACCCAGTCCTGCCCTTCTAGCTCCATTGAGAGTGGACCGGGGCGGAGGGCAGGGCAACTCAAGACTGGTTAAAGAAAGATAAGGGTGGGGTACTGGGGAGAGAGTGGAAGGCTGGGCAAAGGAAATGGAAGGAAATGTGCCAGTGCATGGATGGGCAGGCAAGGCAGAGCCGGGGATGAGCAGCTCTCTGGCAGGCTCTTTGGAATGCCACGCAGAAATGAGTGTGACTGCCTGGCAGGAGGTAATGCACTGGGCAGTCCACCCGCACAGACGATTTCTGTGTGAACTGACGCCCTGTCTCCTTAAAATTCTGAGCTCCTCTGCTTGCATTATATGGTTCCCTCGCGTAGGCACATCAAGTGATTTTCAACATTCCAGTGTTACTTTGTCATTCCTTTTTTTTTTTTTCTTTCGGCCATGCCCATGGCATGCAGAAGTTCCTGGGCCAGGGACAGAACCTCTGTCTTAGCAGTAACCAGAGCCACAGCAGTGACAATGCTGGATCCTTAACTTGCTTAGCCACCAAGGGATTCCTCTTTTGTTGTTCTTAATGTGACTCTTTTTTTAAAATATAAATTTTATTGGAGTGTAACAATTTTGTGTTAGTTCCAGGTATATAGCAAAGTAAATGAGTCATACGTATACAACATATACATATACATCTATTCTTGTTCAGATTCTTTCCCCATATAGGCCACGACAGGGTGCTGAATAGCTTTCCCTGAGCTATGCAGTACGTCCTTGTTACCAATAGATTTTGTATGCAGTAGTGTGTATATGCCAACCCAACCTCCCAATCCACCCCTCCCCTCAGCGTTTCCCCTTTGGTAATCATACATTTGGTTTCAAAATCTTTGAGTCTGTTTCTATTTTGTGAATAAGTTCTTTTGTAGCGTTTTTATTAGACTCCACATATTAGTGACCTTATACGATATTTGTCTGACTTATTTCACTTAGTTTGATAATCTTTGGATCCATCCATGTTGCTGCAGATGGCATTATTTCATTTTTAATGGCCAAGTAATATTCTATGGTTTATAGGCACCACATCTTCTTTATCCAATCCTCTGTTGACAGACATTTAAGTTGCTTCCATGTCTCGGCTATCGTAAATAATGCTGCAGGGAGCACTGGTGTGCATGTATCCTTTTGAGTTAGGGTTTTCTCCGGGTATATGCCCAGGAATAGAGCTGTTAGTTCTATATTTGTGTTTTTTTAGGGAACCGCCACATTGCTCACCACAGTGTTTTCACCAACCTATGTTCCCACCAGCAGTGTAGGAGGCTTCTCTTTTCTCCACAACCTCTCCAGCATTTATTGTTTGCAGACTTTTAGATGATGGCCATTCTGACTGGCATCTTAATGTGACTCTTAACATCATGGGAGGGAAAGTGCCATACTCACCCTACCACAGTCTTTTCTTTTTCACTGGGGCTTGAAGTCTGCAAACTACACTCTCACCCTGTTGGTGCTTCACAGAAGGAGACAAAGTCTGGAGAAAGAGGGAAGCCGTTAGCTTTAATGGCACCTCTCCCTGCAGCAGGCTAAGTGGGACTGCAGGCAGCTGTGGCTCCAGCTGCCTGGTAGTAGCTTCAGGGGCACCAGCAGGCATGGGACTCCGTGGCTCCTGTCTGTAGCAGCAGCAGTGGCAGCTCCTCCAGCAGCAAAGCTGAGCGTGCAGGCTCCTGTGACAGGGTGGGAGGTAGTAGTACCTTTCTGATCTCTGGGTACACCCCCTTCTCCTTCGGGCTCCTTCAGCTATACCACCTCTTTTCTCAACTGTTCTAGCCCTGTACCACGTCTACAACCAATTCTGCATAAGATCTTTTTCTCTTCAAAATATCCCTGGGAGTTTTGTTTTCCCAAGTGAACACTGATGCTGGCAGGCTATTTTGACCAGTCTAAGAGGATTCTTAACTCCTTTGGGGGCTTCGGGTTTGCTTGTTTTTATTCTCTTAGCCTCCTAGTTTCATCCAGCATCTCTGTGTACTCTTCTTTTGATGATTAAGTACCATTAAATACTATTATTTCAGGGTTAAATTTTTTTAAGGCAAACAATCAAGAGAGCGATGGGCTCATCCATGTACTGGGGTAATTAAGCCCTGGAAGAAAGTGTAAGACAGTGAACAGTGATAGAAATTTGAACCTGAACTCACGTTATGACATACCCCTCTCCTTGTAATCATTGGCAGGTTAGCCATGAGAAAGGTTTTGTCCAAATGTGGCTGGATCTGTTTTTTTTTTTCTTTTTTTGGCTACAAAAAGGTGACTGATTTTATTGTGTAGCGAACATGATGATCTGAGACCAATCGATGTCCCAATTTTCCTTACTCTATACTCTATTTCAAAGTCAGAAAAGATGGGTAATATGAATACCATATACTTTTGGAGAATCAAGCAGGATGTGAGTGATTAAGTGGTATTTTTCAAATGTACTCATATGTATGTTATTGTGAGTATATGTTTCAAGTGAGACAATTTTTATTATGAGTAAAAACAACGGCATAAAGAACACAAAAAGAATTTAAAGAGAATGAGGTTTATTGGGCTAAATGACCAGAGGTCTGGACATAGGGTAGCCTTCAACGCTGGCTTATCCAGGGGCTTTTGCTTCATTTTACTAAGAAGCTGTTGGCTATGCTGGCCTCTGTGGGTGGGCTTCTTCTTGGGGACGTAGCACTGGGCTAAGTTGAGAGAAAGAGAGAGCAGCGATCCTCTTCCAGGGCTTTCCTGAGGAGCCCCCAGGAAATTTTTTATCCTGTTTCATAGGTCTGAATGCAGTTATATGCCGTCTGGAACCAGTCCCTGGGAAGGCATGGAAATGACATTATCTCTGCAACATTCTGAAGTTGGGAATGAGGTCAGATTTCCCACATGGGCTACATGGAGGGGAAGGAGGTGTTTTCTTGAAGAAAATGAGGATACTCTTAGGGAGGGGGAAGTTTAGGGAAGAGACACTTGAATAATGAAGACTGTGGGACAACAAAGCTGGGTTCGTGGTTGTTAGGCTGCTCTGATGCTGAAGAAAATCTCTCCATGTTGTTGATGTAACTGATGCCTTGAAGTTTTTTATGCATTCAGCCAACATGTATTGCTCATTAAATCTACGCTTGGTACTACGCCAAATGCTGGAGATGCAAAGAATAATAAAAGTCATGTCCCATCCCTTCAAGATTTTACAGTCTAGTGGAGGAGACGTGTCGGTGAGCAAACCTGTTATGAGAAATAAATGAGAAAGTTGTTGAAGAGAAACAAAGCAAAGTTTTATGACACCTCAGAGGAAGGAACAGCTAGATCTGTGGGGAAGGATGCTGAGGAGGAGAGTAGAAGTCTGGGAAGATGGGGCATCTTGGAACAGCATGTGAGATGGTATGGAGGCGTGGAAGACGGTGGAATGTTCCAAAAATATGTCTACCTGTGTGTGCACGAAGCACTGAGCATGTGGGGGATGCTGAGGGATGAGGGCCTAGGATCCAGGTTCTGGAGAGACTTGGACTTCATCCTGTCCCTGTCAGGACTCAGGAAATTTAAAAAGTGGGAGGGCCCTGGGAGACAGGACTAGAAAAGCTGTTCTGTCTTGATGTGGAGAGTAAATTAGAGAAGGCAAGCCTGAAGGCAGGGAGGTCCTTCCAGCAGCCAAGAGAAATAAAAGGCAACGAGAGCCTGAACCAAGGAAGGGATGGAGGGACTGGACAGAGGGGACAAATCAGAGGGAGAGTTAGAAGAATCATTGGGTCCTGGTGACATCCTTGATCGGGGGTTGGGAGGGAGAGGGGGCAGCGGCTCTAAAGACAGGAAGATGAGTCAGAGAGGGCTTTGGCGCTAAGTAGAACAGTGTGGCGTATTTGAGACAGATGGTTGTCGAGAAAGGCCACTGTAAGGAGGAAATATTCAAGCAGATACACGAATGGTATCAAAGAGCAAAGCATGCAAATAGCGGGGCATTTCTCAGGCTGACTTTCCCAATAGCTCTAAGAGGTGTGTGGCCCAGTTGGGAGGAAGATGGTCCCTGACAGGCAAGGGCCTAATCTCTCTCCTGCGGATGGGTAATATTCTATATGTTTGTGAACTCCAGTGAGTCTGATGGCCCTGATACTGAGTATTCTGGAGACTCAGCTGCCAGCCATGCCTCCTCCTTCTTCCTCCCACTCCTGATTCTGGCACTCTAGGTCTTCCTAGAATATATCTAGTTTGGATCTGGCTACAGGGAGCTCCACTTGGTGCAGATACTGCTTCTAAACACTAGAGGGCTCTTTTGAGAGCGTGACTTTCCTGGGATGACTTCTAGGAAAGCTATCTTCTGAGGTGTCACGCACCATGTCGTGCAAGGGACTGAAGTATTATCAGCTTATTAAAGCTCAAATTATACTTTTAACCTTGGAATCAAAAGATATCTAATCCTAAAAATTCAATGAGTATGACAAGTAAATCTTGTAAAAGTCACATTACTAATCTTGGTCTTGAATTATTAGTTGAATAAATGAACGAATGAGCAAACACTTAGGCAAAAATCCCAGGAGAATTTTCTTTTCTTTTTTTTTTTTGGCTTTGAAATCTTTTTTTATTTTTTTTATTTTTGCATTATAGCTGGTTTACAGATTTCTGTCAGATTTTCCAACTGCACCATGTGGTGACCCGATTACATGTACATATATGGATTTGTCACATGTAATTAGATATAGTTCCCTGTGCATTACAGTTGGAGCTCCTTGCTATTCCATCATTAAAGCACTAGTTATCCCCACTCCCTCCCACCCCTCCCC
>PVHT020000166.1:5598891-5694405 GCA_004024745.2 Catagonus wagneri | reverse complement strand
TGTGCAAGTGTCTTTCTCCCAGGAGAATTTTCAAAGGCAGATGAGAATGGGAAGTAAAAAGCAACTGCTGTGTCTTATACTTAAGGCACTTTCTCTGTCTACGTAATGACCCTTGCTCCTGTCACTGATGATTTATTCAGAGACCTTTACTGGTTTTTTGATAATAAAAGCCTCATAGGAAAGAGTGTCTTAAAAACTGAAGCTTGTGGCCATTTGAACACTTTGTGTTTTTGAAGACGCGTTAGTAAAGACCTTCACTTCACTGTCCAGGAAGACCTGTGAGGTAGAGTTATGCTAGCTGGGTTTGGATGATAATGATGTAAAAGATTAAGTCCAGTGGGTAAAAGGGGAAAAGGCTACTACTTGGGGGTAAAAGCATTTTTTAAAAGCCTGATTCTTTTAAATAGGAATATGGTGTCCATTCGTTGAGTGAGGTTATCCTTTGCTGCCACTGTCTCTTTAACACCTGGTCTGCTACGCCAGGCAACGCGTCTTGGATCATTGACTCACAGATGCCATAGTCTTGCTGCTATAGCCATCTACTGTGTCTTACGAAAACACGCTTAGGTTACCACCAACTTCAATGAAAATGAAAAATAAACAGGCCTGAAGATAGTTCTCCATGACTGTCGGTATCCTCTTCTGCCATCGGATGTGATTCTTCAAGTCCCGGTCCACGAGCCATGGGCAAGTGAAGATAAAAATTGCAACCCCCCTCCCCGTCCAAAAAAAGCAAAAGCAAGATAAAAAAAAAAGCACAAACCTTAAAAACAAAGCAAATCGAAAAAACCCTACTCTGTTCCAATAAACAGGCAAGTTTGATGAATTCATTGTTTTGCAGTCCTAAACATAACAGCCATGAAGGCTTTCCGACCCGACACCACTAGATGTCACTAAATATCAAGCTTCTTAGACCGACTGAGGGGGCGGATTTGTCGACCATTATGCCCTTCATTCTATTAATGTTTTAAAACTCTGTACTGTATACATTTTCCACATCATTATTTCATCTGCATCTTTTACGTTTAGTGTGGCATTCATTCCTAGGAGCACAGCTTCATCCTGTCTGACAGCGAGCCAGCTTATTCTTCGATAGGAATAAGTCCTGCAGTCCATCCTCTGTGTGGCGAGTGGATCCACATCTCATTTGCTATTTAAATATTGTGGTAAAAATGTGCACGGTTCTGTTTTTGACGTTGGTGGAATACTTGTCCTCTGGAGGGTTTGGGGCGAATACTTTGGTGGAATGCGCTGTCCTCCGGAGCACAACATGGAAAACTGGAAGACTGATCACTTGCTTGTAATTGAGGCTCCTCTGAAAATGTGAGGCTCTCCTAGAGGTCACTGTGGCCGTCTGTGGCCTTGCGACAGGGCCACCGTGGCAACCGTGTGGGGAGAGGGACGAGCCCGTTCTGGCTTAAAGACTCTATAGAGAAGGGTTTTGCTAAAACAAAACCCCTTTCTTTGAGGCCCCTTAATCCCTTTATCTTTCGCTAGGCTTCCTTGTCATATTTTCTGTGACAGCTCTCAGGGGACCAAGGCCAGCAGAATTTTCTATGCCTGGGGAATATCTATCCCCATCAGTAATTCAGACAGTAGGAAGGGGAACTTGTCGTGTGTCCCCAAGGGACGCTTAGGTTGTGCATTTGATGTTGACGGCTTTCTTTGTCATGAAGAATGGAGTCAGGATTGCATGGATCGCACAGTTTAATGATAAAACTTTGGAGTTAGATTGGGCTTTGCAATTTCCCGAGCACTTTCACATCCATCACCTTACTTTATTCTCACAACCATCTGTTAAGGAAGGTGGATGGGTGTTTTTATTTCTGTTTCATAGAAGTGGAAATGGAAGATCAGAGAGGTTAAATGGCTTGCCCAAGGTCATCCGGATATTAGGCGGGGGTGGTAACACTCACTGGCAGTTCCAGGGTCCTGGGCTCTGACACACCCTTCCCACACCCCATCACACCATGCTGCTCCCTGCGGTGGAATTATTAGGGGCAACGTGAAGTGCAGTTTTAGCCAGGCTGCTTCCACAAAACTGGCAAAGAATCAAGGATCGGGTGCTGGAGATTTCCGGGCAAGGGCAGGGGAGTCCTTGTCTTCTGCTGCCAAATGCCCCCTTCCCAAGGCACCTACCCAAGGCATGCCTGATTGCTTGACTGGCACTGCTTGCTTGAAACTGCTGTTGAAGACGTGAAAAAGATGGAGCGTACAGAGGAAGCTTATAAAAATACTTTCACGGCCACAGGTTACTTTGGGAAGAAAAGTGTTCAAGATATGGAACTGCTTTCATTTAGAAAAGCAAAATTGAAAAGGAGAGTTTGACTGCTGTTGTAAAGTTAAAAACCAGAACTTATCCCCTCCCTAGAGTGGAAGAGGAGGTGGGGAGGATGGAGTAGACAGAGATAATGGAAATGATACAGGGGGCTTGTAAGGTGAATTTCCTGCTTTCCCAGATGGTGAGAGTCAGGTGTGGGTGTACGGAGGCTCTGGGAGACTTCTTTTGCCAATATCAGGGGCTACGGCTTGGCCAAAGTATACCTGTAAAGCATTTTGCAGAGTTTGCTGGTGCCCTAGTGGGTTAAGAATCCTGTGTTGTCACTGCTGTGCCGGGGGTCGTAGCTGTGGCGTGGGTTTGATCCCTGTCCTGGGAACTTCCACATGCCTCAGGTGCTGCACCTTCCCCCAATAAGCATTTTTCTAAGCTGATGAAAAACACTAACTGATCACTAAAATAATCGGTTAATCTGTTGAATGGTGGGACCTCTTGCCTGATGAATAGAGACTTTGAAATATACTGCTTAATCAATGATGACTGGACTAATTCTCAACTGCAGCTGATAATTGACTGAGAATGGAGTTGTAAGGTCCTGCTTATAAGCCATAGGAGGTTGGAACAAAAGGCACCTGCCTGATGTTATTTCAGAAAGAGCTCCGACCTGAAAAATCCGTGTTTGTGAATTCCAAAGCAGCTTGCTTTCAGGGTACATTCTGAAATATACTGGTCTTTCTACCAGATGCCTAATTATTTCTAAGGGCCAAGCCGAGTGCCATTTGAAGCCAGCAAAGTTTGCCTTCGCTTTCCAACATTGATTTTGCAAGACCAGCCCCTCCGTTCTCATTAGAGCCAGGGTTCTTGACCTTGGCTGCACATTAGAATTACTTGGTAAGCTTTTCAAAACTGCTGTTGCCCGGGCCCCAGCCCTAGATGTTCAGATTTAGTTGGTTGGGGTAGAGCCCGGGCACGTGTGTTTTAATAAGTGTGCCCAGTGATTCTAATGAGCAGTCGGGGGTGAGGACCACTGTGTCCAAGCCTCTCAGCTGGAGGAGCTGCTGTAGAAGATGCCTGCCCACAGGCGTGGGTGACGGAGAATCCTGGTTAGCATAGCTTTCCATTCCTTTTTTTTTGTTTTGTTTTGTTTCAGTGAAAGAAAGTTTATTTACTACTCAGCAATTACTTATTTAAAAGTTCTGTCACATTTAAGTGCTAGATTGAAATATATACCATCACCTGGATGTGATTTGTTTCACAGTTTCATCCAATGTTTCTCAGGGTGTATTTTTTTCTACCACTCGTATCAGAATCTGGGGTGCTCGTTAACATGGAGGTTCCTGGGCCCCATTTCAGGCCTCCTGAAGGGATCACTCTGGGTGGAAATCCAGGGATCTGCTGTGGCCATTGTTCCAGGGGCTTTCGGTGAGAGTCAGCAACAATTCTTAGCTGGTTTTAATTAGCATTGACACTGTTTGTCCCGAGGGCATTAGTAAATCTTAGCACTTAGTGTTCTTTTATTATTTATTTATTTATTTATTTTTGCAATTGCAAGTCTTCTTCTAGCCCTGTAGCCCTCCATTACTTCTCTGACAGAACCATAAACTGTTTTTCTGTATAGGCTGTTTGCTCATTGAACCTTTCTGGCATTCCTGACCAACTGAAAATTCCCTGATATCTTCCCACAGTTCTGTCACAAAGCTGAAAAAGAAAGAATAGTGAAGTAGCAGCGTACTGTCACTGGTCTGCTTAAAACCCCCATGACTGTTTATTTCCAATTAGCAGTTTCCCTGCGGGCTGGCCTCCGAGTCTCTCCGAGCTTGACCTGGCGTCAGGTATCCAGCTGCTTTAGTGTTTGTTGGTTTATTTGCATCAAATGGTCCTTTGATAACTATCTCTCCCAGGATCAAACACTCTGCTTTCTGGCACAGTTTTCTCTCAAGAGTCTGGAGTTACAGAGCCAAGCTCTATCCATGATGCTGAAAACTGATTTTTGAGGAAACAGTGTAATTGTAAAGTAGCTGTGAAAGGGTTTCTGCATGCAGATGAAATCGTTCAGATTCCTGCTTTGCTGTTGTCCCTCTCCTGGTTCTGGTATTTCTGACAGTAAATGGATTCTGGGTGCCTTCCTCATATTTCTACTCTCATACTTTTCTAAAATCAAGCTGCTTGTCTCCACTTCCCAGTTACACTGAAGAATTAATGTGATGACTCTGAATAAGAGTTGAATTGTGCACATGCTATTATCATATCAAACATATGATATGATATTATCATATGTTTGATATGATATTATCATGTCAAACATAAAGAAATGCCAAAAAATGATTCAAAGTCAGATTAAAAGGAGCCAGGCAGAAATCTCAAAATAAGAAACAGAATCACTTATCTGAAAAGCCCAAAAGATGGGTTATAGGATAGTTTAGACACAGATAAAGAGAGAATTAGTATTTGGAAGATAGAACTGACATAGTTTTCCTATGTAGCACAGAGAGATCAAGAGCTAGACGTATGACAGAAATTAGGAGACAGGGAGGATATGATTGAAAAACTCACAACTTCTATCTATTAGGAACTCTATAAACAAAGGCTACAACAATGATGGAAAGCCAGGATTCAGAGAAGCAATGGCTGAATATGAAGATATGACCGTTCAGAAAAAAAGTCACAATGCTGAGAAGGATTAAAAAAGAAAAAATCCTTTAGTAGATTCCAATTGTGGTAAAATGGCAGAAAAGAAAATTCTTATATCCACCAGAATTACCTACAAGGCAGTAGCCATCAGACTGACAGAAGACTTCTCATCAGTTGATGCCAGAAGACAATGGCTATTACTCTGGAAAGCTCTGACCCCAGATTTTCATATTCAGCCATTAAGAACTAAAATAAGCCCATTAACTCATGGCACGCCGTGATAGATCCTTAACCTGTTGTGCCAAAAGGGAATTCCATGGCTTTATTCTTTTGATAAATTTTGGTGGCTTCCAGTGATTAGTGGTGAGTGAGGTCCCCTTCCACATAGTCTTGCTCCCAGGTAGATGTTATAACGAGAGCGAGTCTCAGAACCAATTCTGCCCCACTCCCAAGCATTTTTGGTGAGCAGGCACAAAGAACAGTCATATCTTTTTTTTTTAGGGCCTCACCTGCAGCATTTGGAAGTTCCCAGCCTAGGGGTTGAATCAGAGCAGCTGCCATTGGCCTATGCCATAGCACAGCAATGCCGGATCTGAGCCAAGCCGTGTCTGTGACCTACATTGCAGCTCACAGCAATGTTGGATCCTTTACCCACTGAATGGGGCCAGGGATCGAACCCACGTCCTCATGGATACTAATTGGATTCATTACCACTGTACCACAACGGGAGCTCCTCGTACCTGTTTTTATAAGGTCAGGTAAATTCTATCTTGGCATCCTTTGGGCATTTCTGTTTGGGCCTTGCATAGAATATTTTATAGAAGCAGATGTGACAGTATTCTAAACAAGGATATTCTTGGAGTTCCCTTCGTGGCTCAGTGGTTAACGAATCTGACCAAGAACCGTGAGGTTGTAGGTTCGATCCCTGGCCTTGCTCAGTGGGTTAAGGATCCGGCGTTGCCGTGAGCTGTGGTGTAGGTTGCAGACGCGGCTCGGATCCCGCGTTGCTGTGGCTGTGGCGAAGGCTGGCAGCTATAGCTCCTGTTAGACCCCTAGCCTGGGAACCTCTATATGCCACAGGTGCGGCTCTAGATAAAGGCAAAAAGACAAAAATAAATGAATAAATAAATAAATAAATAAACAAACAAGGATATTCTTGTTGGATCAAATGACAGTCTTCCACTAAATTGGGGAGCACAGGTCAAAAGGGAGCCTGCTACTCCACAGGGAGGTAAGCTGTTGGCCGGCCCCATTCTATACCCTGGTCATACAGGAGTGGAGGAGTTGTCTATGCAATGTTTCTAACCAACCCACATAACTTGACTGTGAGTTATTTCAACAATGAAAAAATATTTCTATAAAATTATGAGAATCAGTATGCTTTCTCTGTCATTTCGGATGGCAGTCTTTACAATGCTTGTAGAATTTGCCTCTGGGGGTTCTTGAATGGGATCTTTTAAATTCAAATTCTGACTAACCACTCTCGGATTGTTTATTATTGACTAGGCTACTTCTAGTCTTAAACAACCACAACCATAGACTAAAACTAGCATACATTCATAGATATATGTCATGCTATCTCTGCTGAAACATTTAAAAGTAAATTATAGGAAGTTCCTTGGTAGCCCAGTGATTAAGGATCTGGCATTGTCACTGCTGTGGCTTGGGTTTGATCGCTGGCCTGGAAACTTCTGCATGCTGTAGGCACAGCCAAAAAAAAAAAAAAAAAGGAAAAAAAAGTCCTAAATTCTAGACCATAGAGTATCAGTTAAATACTATTTTTAAGAGCGAGGACAAAATAAGGACATTCCTAAACATAAAAGAACTTGGAGAGTTTATACTTACAGATAGAAAGAACAAATAAAGAATGTCCTAAAGCAGGAATGAAAACATACCTGGAAGGAAGGTGTGGGATGCAAAAGCAGCACAATTTATGTACTTGTTTAAAAGCAAAATATAAATAAAATTCTGGTCATAAAAAAACAAAGGTTTGAAACTGGTTAAGTTGGGGAGGTAAGTTAAAAGAAGCAAAGACTTGGGAGTTGGGATGCAAATATCAAATAACGCTAGATTTACTTGCAGAAATATGGAGTTTAAGTATGCGATTTATTTATTTATTTATTTATTTATTTATTTTGCTTTTTGGAGCTGTGCCAGCAGCATGTGGAGGTTCCCAGGCTAGGGGTCGAACTGGAGCTACAGATGCAGGCCTACACTACAGCCACAGCAACTCAGGATTCCATCCGCATCTGTGACCTACACCACAGCTCACAGCAATGCCAGATCCTTAATGCACTGAGCAAGGCCAGGGATAGAACTCGCAACCTCATGGTTCCTAGTCGGATTTGTTTCCGCTGCACCACAGTGGGAACTCTTAAGTATGTATTTTAAAGTCTCAAGGCTGATCATGGAAAGTTACAAGTAGAAAGTGAAACCAGGATTGAAAAAATAAAGAATTACAAATGTAAAATTGTAGGAAAAAATGTACTGAAAGGTATGCTAAATTCATAACAGTGATTTTCTGGGGGCAAAGGCTGGGAGGTGAGTGATGATGGACAGATGAAGCTCGTGAAAAAGACTGCAAGAAAAATTATTAATTGTGCATGGTATGAACATGGACTTTAAGAATATTATTTGCTATTTTTTGGTATTGTTTAATTGTTTTGGTATTGTTTAAAAAACTAAGTCTTAAGTAAGGAAAACACACACTGCAGCTTTGGATCAATTTAAGTGTAACTTTTGGGAGGCAACCAAAAGGCTTGGGAGCAAGGCTTATGGACTGAGCACCTCAAGGGCAAGGGCCAAGTGTTTTCATCATTGTATTAAGCTCATAGTAGTTGCTCAATTAATACTCATAGGGATGGATTTGACCTTAAATGCTCACTCATTTGCTTCCTGGGAATTTCAGTCCCTCTGAACAGCTTTCTTTCTCAGAAGGTCTAAGTTTGCTCTTGTCACTCTCTGCCATTGACTTTCTTGATCTGTCCATGCTGGGGGTCCCTGCCCCAGCTCACCCCAAAGAGATAAGAGCTCTTTCAGCTCATCTCTGAATATCAGACCTTCAAGTGTTTTCAAATGGTTTGGGGCCATAGAACCCTATAACCCCTCGTATTGAGGACTGCAGACAGATTCCTGGGAAGATTTGAAGGGTGCATCCTCAAAACCGGCCCTCTCCAGTGCTGACCTGCTTGAGATGAGGGGTGAGCCCCTTGCCTTCCTGGGTGTGTATGACTGTCTCATCTCCCTTTATAAAAGCCTTGTTGCCCAGGTCTTCTAGGGCACCAACCAGGGCTCCCCAAATGGCTTTATCTGTAGTTCCAACAGAACCTTCCCTAACGGAGGAAGTATTTCCTATGTCTTAGAGTATTTCTTTGTGGAAAGAACTGAGGTATTCCATTCCAAAGAGATGAGGTATTCCACAGAGCTTCAGTTCACCAGAGGTGGTCAAGCTGGATGACCAGCTGTGGGAGACAGGGTTAGGCTGGAAGTTCTGGAAGTTTCCTTCTGGCTCTGAGATTTAAAGTTTCCGGGATTACTAGTACTAGTCCCTAGGATCAGGTTTACTCTTGGAAAACATGTCTGTATGTTAATAGAAGACCTGTAATCAATGAATGCATAATTCATGCAAAGAAGAAACTCTCTTGGTAAATTTTCTTATCCTTGTACCGCAGAACTGGCCAAGGACACCTCTGGAGGAAGGCTTTTGCTTCCTTTGTAAACTTTTGACAAGCTTTATGGAAATTAAACTTATTCCACTGTTCCTTGAAATTTGAAGTCCCATGGCATCCATTTAGTATTTGTTGCATGCCACATTGTTGTATGAGTTCTTTTTAGGGACACAGATTTTGTTTTTTCAATTCACTTAAAAATTTCTGGAGCAGGGAAATGTGTCTTATGCTTGGTCATCATTCACAGCATATAGCAGATTATTCTACACATCCAGGGGCTCAGTGATCATTCATGGAGTTGTTGGCAAGAGCTGGGGTAGGACTTACTAGGAAATAGTCAAGGTTAAGCTCATTTTAAAGATGATGGTTAGTGTGACTCTTCAACAAGAGCTCTACTTGTCAGTGTTTCTGCTTCTGCATCTCCAGACTCCACTTCTGCCATCTCCTCTATCACAGAATTGTACATGCACGCATGCAAAGTACAAAACAGGGGGTGAGGAGTTCCTGTAGTGGCTCAGCAGTAACGAACCCAACAGATATCCATGAGGACACGAGTTTGATCCTTGGCCTTGCTCAGTGGGTTAAGGATCTGTTGTTGCCATGAGCTGTGGTGTAGGTCGCAGACGTGGTTTGGATTCCTCTTTGCTGTGGCTGTGGTAGACACCAGCACCTGTAACTCCTATTCGACCCCTAGCCTGGAAACTTCTATATGCCATGGGTATGGCCCTAAAAAGACAAAAAACAAACAAACCGAAAAACAGGGGTGAGAGGCAAGAATGAATTGTGGCAAAAGCGGCCAAGAGGGCAAAACCCAATCAGAAGGAAAAGTCAGAGTAAAATTAAATATTCAAAGTCATGTTCCCCCACCCCCCAAAGCAGATCCCAAGACAATGATTGGAGTACATATTATTTATCTGGGAGGCCACCGCAGGTGCAGTAGAGGACTAGGGAGTGACAGGGAAGGAAAGGAGAGGGCAGGTGAAAACTAGTCACCATGGAAGGTGCCTGGGGCTCAGTCATGACGGAGAACATGGAGATAGCACAGGAGACACCCCGATGCGGGGTGAGGGAGCTGGTACCGATTCCTGGGTGTCCATCCATGCTGGTTCGGGCTTCTTCAGGGGCATTAATCTGCTGGGCCTCTCAGCTATGCTGGGTACCAGCTGAGCATGCTCCCAAGGTCAAAGGAAGACCCTCCTCCATCAGACAGACACAGGTTCCCAGTCAGAGCATCTGTCCTGTTGCACAGAGTGCAGCCAAGGGGCTGAGCACGCCCCAGTGGGGTCCACTGCTGGTGCGCGTGCAAGGCTGCCCTGGGAGGAAGTGCTGGTGTGAGGGCTTGGCGGGGTGGTGTGGGGGGGACTCCTGTGGTTTTGGCCTGGCATCCACTTCTGCTCGTGGACTTGCTTTTCTCTACAATTCCCAACCCAAACACGGCTGCCTTGGCTCAGAGTCCAGCTCCCTGTGCTGCTTCTCTCCTGGGTCAGGGCACCTGAAATCAGGCTTCCCAGGCAGTCAGGGAGAGCTGTTTCTGAGCTCAGCACACAGGGATGGCTGGAGGAGACCCTGAAAGGAAAGCCATGTGCTCTAAGTTGTCACCTCTGCTGAAACGGTATTTGAGGAGGTGCAGTGCCCACAGGCACTTGCGTTTGAACAGGTGACTGTCAGTCTCAGAAAAGTCTATAGGGTTGAAGAGAGTGTATCTTTAAGGTAGAGCTGGGCACCTTGTATCCAAGGGGTGGAGAGGCACTTCTGACAGGGGCTGCGGGGGTCATACACAAGCATACAGGCGTGCATACATACAGATAGACAGGTATCACATACAAGCCGGTGGCCCTGGCTTGAGCCCCTCCCTGGTCCTGCTGACCACAGCTGCCATCTTTCAGAGCAGGGTGCTTTAGGAAACTGCATTCTCAGATCTGCAGGTGCAACAGTTCCTATCCTACTGGCCCCTCCCAGGCCATTGACACTGCCACCCCTCTTGTGCTGTGAGGAGGCTTCTGTGGGGAGCTAGGCTGGGGAGGAGCCATGCAGCCAAAGTGTCTCGGACTACTTGCATCCCTGTCCTGCTGCTCACCAGCTGCAGGACCTCAGGCAAGTTGTGTAGGTCAGATTGCCTCAGTTTCCACATCTGTGAAATGGGACAATGTGCTTACCTTATAGGATTTCTGTGAGAATGAAGTGAGTTATTTTACAAGAGGGCTAAGAACTGCTAAGCACAGATGTGCTTGTCGAATTTATAGAACAGTAGTGTGGAGTGAATGCCGGGGGATGGGGGCTCTAAGAAGCAGAGGAGTCTGATTGAAAGGACCCAAATTGTGTCCCGCTGCCTACAAGCTCAGTGTCCTTGGATGCATTGTTTAGTCTCTTAAAGTCTTAGTTTCTCATTTGTAAAATGGATATTGTAATACCTGTACCAGGTGGTTGTGAGAATTACAGGAGATAAGGGTTGTAAAATATCTCGCCCAGTGTTTGTCATACATAATCATCTTCCAATAAATGTTAGAATAGACAAGTGTAGTGAAATGTCTCACTGAAGATTTAACTGGTGTTTTGTGTGAGAGATGAAATCCCTAGGGGGAAACTCAGGAGGTAGCTTTGTCCTTCAGGTGCGGGGGTGGGCAGGGGAGGGGAGAAGGTGGAGGGTACTGGGAAGGGGGAGGGAGGGGGGAGGGGATGAGCAAGGAGACAGAAGAGGAGCAGGTGGAGTGGCCAAGGGCTCAGCCCCCTGGAGATGGTCAGGGGAGCCCTCCTTGACTGCTACGGCATCCACTGGATTTCAAAGCTGAAAAGAAAAATCAGCTTGCCCTCGGAGGGCGTGGATAGCGGGGAACAGAAAGGGGCCAGAGGGCCTCTTGCCCGTGAGTGAATTCTGATAGCAAGCGGAAGAACGCCAGCTAAGAACTGCTGTCCTGGGAACCCATGTTGCAGTGGGCATCCTTTGATGAACTTGACGTTCAACCCCCTCCCCCCACACCGCCCAGTCAGAGGACGCAGGGTGCTGGATCCACTCAGGGTAGATGGGCATCTCAGACTGTGGACAATCCAATTTACACAGCTGCTGTGGTGGCAGCAAGGGGCCAGGGCAGGAGGGGACCACGTGGCAGTCAGGGCTCTCCTTGCCTGGTGTAGAAGGCAGACTGGCCGATACTGGGAGGCCAGTACTCTAGTTAAGAGGCTCTAGTTGGGAAAAATATCAGTCTTATTGCTATATGGTAAGTAGGTGATTGAGCTGCTTTTATGTTTATGTCAGAAAAAAAAGACTGTGGGGGAGGGAGAGGGCAGAGCAGAGCAGAGCAGAGAGAAAGTGCTGAATTAGTGGAGAAGGATTTCATCGTTGTGGCTCCGAGGAAATGAATCCGCCTAGTATCTGTGAAGATGCAGCTTCCACCCCTGGCCTCGCTCAGTGGGTTGGGGAATCTGGCGTGGAGGTGAGCTGTGGTGTAGGTCGCAGACGCTGCTGGGATCTGGCGTTTCTGTGGCTGTGGCGTAGGCAGCAGCTGCAGCTCTGATTCGACCCCTAGCCTGGGAACCTCCATATGCTGCTGGTGTGGCTCTAAAAAGACGAAAAAATGGGGGAGAACTTTACTGATGCCAGCGTTGCCACTTCCCATGGGCAAAAGTCCAGGAGCTGGACGCATGCCCTTCCTCCCCTGGAATTCCCCCAACAGGCCTTTGTAGCCACTTTGAGTTTCATCCGTGACTTCTCCCATGTCATTATCCCAACAACACTGAGAGTCGATGTTTCTGTCCATTTTACAGAACACCGAAGCCTAGAGAGGTCTCGGGACTGGCTCTAGGTCTTGTGGGGAGGTGGAGTTCTCTGATCCAAAATTCCACATTGCTTCTGCTACCCCTTTCTCCCCTCCACGAGATCTCTCAGTTCTTGTGTGACAACATTCCTAATGTTGGAATTATAGACAGTGGCAGTTCTATCGCATGAATTCATTTCTCTTCATTGCTCTGAGTCTAGGCTACTTGAAGTCCATAAATAATGCATACATTAGTATGTTGAGCTGATTCCCACCTTTTTTCAACAGGCCTTCAGTTCTCCCTGAGATCAATAAAGCTTAAAAGAAAAGAAAAAGCCAGCTCAGCTTGTGTGTGGATCCCGGACCTTGCTCTAATACAGACCCCTTCCCTAGAGTTTTGGAAGCCGAGCTTGACAGCTCAGCTTTCCTGTCACTAATGAGTTGGGATGTGATTGTACATTCAAAATCTGGTCAGGACTAAACCAGTGCACATGGATCCACACTGCTGATTAAACACAGTTGAAAAAAAATTTCTTTTTGAGGGGATGTGTAAGAGGAGAGGTGGAGGTGTCTTGTCTGAGCTCTCTTGTGTGTGCAATGCTTCCTCTGAACCATGACTGTGCCAGGGGCTGCCACACTTTCCACAGGGGACAGCAGAGATCAAATCACATGGGATGGACTGGGAATTTGGGGTTAGTAGATGAAAACTATTATATTGAGGATGAATAAGCAATGAGGTCCTGCTGTACAGCACAGGGAACTTTATCCAATCACTTGTGATAAACATGATGGACGTAATATGAGAAAAAGAATATATATATACACATACATATATATATATATATATGTGTGTGTATGACTGGTTCCCTTTGCTGTACAGCAGAAATTGACAGAACCTAATAAATCAACTATAATAAAAATTTTTTAAAAATCACACAGTTGAAAAAAAAAAAAAAACCAAAGAAGGAAACAGCAACAACTTAGCACAATGAGAAGAAACAACTACAAGCTAACCCGGGCACCAGTCATCATCTGAAAGAAACTATGCACTAAGAAGCCAGAGATGCTGTGCATCCAGATGGCCCTTTGGTGTAAAGTGGTAAAAAAGGCATCCTCTGAATTTCAAGTCCCCTACATCTCAACCAGGCCCCCTCACAACTGTGCACAGGTCCCTGAGGATCCACAGGTATTCATGCCATATTGCCAGCCTTTCCTTTTCTCAGGTTTTCCTTTTTTTCATGGGTTTGGTAGCTACCTTTTTTTTTTGTTTTGTTTAAGAACTCTGAGGCTGAGGCCTCTGACATGGTATACAGATAAAAGATGTCACGGGGATAAGAGCTAGAGAAAGCTTTAATGAGAAGAGCTTAGACCATTTTCAAAGCTCCTCCATGGTGCACAGAGGGGCCCCAGAGCTGGAAGAGCTCTGGGTGACACACCATAGGTGACACGCCATGGGTGACACGCCGTGGCAGTGGGCTCTTACTTGTGCTAAGGCCTTGCTCTGATGAGCTGGGCAATCGGAGGACTGTTTGAACAGACCAAAGAAAAATATCAAAAGGCAAACTGGAGTCAGGGAGAAAATGAATAGACCGTCATCTTCAAGGGAGATTGCAGAGGTAATGGCAAAGGAGTCAGGTTGTAAAAGGAGCCGTTATTCCAAGAAAGGTAATTTTGTTCAACTTTTTTTTTTTAAATGAAAAGAGGATGAAGAGATCAGCACCAGCTAAATCATCACTGTCAGATAAAAGAGAAATCTTTCATTAGCAAACATTTCTTTGCCTGCCCTTTTGACACTGAAGAATATATTTGATGTAAGGATTTGGGGTTTTATCAAAACTGATATGCTAAAATAAATAAGACCACGATGTGGTGTTTTATTGGAGAAGAGCAGCCATAAAAAATGGAAGAGAACTTTCAAGATTAATAGTGTGTTTTCTCTATAGGCGCTTTGCTCATTTTCATCATTTTTAAGATCCCTGCTTGTGAGTGTTTTCACGTTCAGCAAACACAGGCTTGGATAACAAGAGGGGCTATCTTGACCCCCCCCCCCCCAGAGATTCAGGTATAAACTCCCATCCTGAGTCTTTCACTTCCTGCAAAGCTTGGTTTCCTAGGTAGGTTTCTTGACCTAGACCAAGGCTGACACCTGGCTTCTGCCCTCAGAGGGTCCATTGACCTCCCACCACCCCTCCTTCTTCCTTCCCAAGCTTCCCGCTCAGGGTGCCCTTCTTCCTGGGACCAGTGAGGTTGGATTAAAAAAAACCCTGCCCAAGAGGATGCGATCAGCCTCTAGTCTCGCTGGGACCTGGTGCTTCCCGAAGTTCCTTGCCCTCCCTCTGCCGTCGCTCCTCACCTTGATCCTCTTCCTCCAGGCCAGGGCTGTCCCCTGACCAGGTCTCCTGTGACTCCTGGTGTGCCACATCATGTGCCTCTGACTTCCCCGAGGCTGTCCTGAATCCCCCGCGCAGCTCTTCACACCCCCTTGGTAAGAGCTCCGGCCCCGGACCGGACAGCACTCAGACCCCGGTCTGTGATTCCGTGTCTGTGCGCTGCCCGCCCGCTGCTGCGGGTCCTCCTACGGGCTGCGCTGTGCTCACGCCCCAGTGCCTGTCTGAGTCTCGTGGACAAATGTGTTTCCCAGGTTGCCAACCCCTGGGCTCCCTTATAAAACTCTACGTCAGTCAGGGCATTCATGGCCCTTCGTTTTAGGGCTCTGCCCTGAACATGACGCAGAACACCCTCTCTGTGTGTCTCCTCCGTTTGCGGCTTAGACATCTCACCCTCCACTCAGTATGTTTTCTCTACCAAGGGTCCCCATCACCCCTAGTATACGCGCCCTTATACCCTTAACCTCTGCAGGGCCCGTTTAGCCTATGTATCTTCCTGCTGCCCCTCTGTGTGTCTGTCTCATTCTGTCTCTGTGTCTGTCTGTCTGTCTGTCTTCCTTCTCCTTCTCTGTGTCTCTCTGTCTCGGTGTCTGTCTGTCTGACTTCCCTCTCCTTTTCTGTGTGTCTGTCTCATTCTGTCTCTGTGTCTATCTTTTTATCTGTGTCTCTGCATGTCTGCTTCTCTGCCTCTATATCTGTATTTATTTATATATTTATGTGACTATAAAACATTTTTGTAGGCATTACATACAGACATTTCTGCGGTGCTGAAGTAAGCACTACCCTGGGCCCTGCCCAGATTCCCATTACTGGGCTAGTGGGCGCAGCCCCCAGCCGCCGTGAGCATTGCCTGCTAACAGCTCCAGCTGCCCCTTTTTCTAGAGCATCATCCACTTCTGATGGGACAGCAGATTGTCACATCCCTGGGCAGGCCCATACCCAGAGCCCTCCAAGCTAAGACTAGGCTTTTTCTCAGGTGCCTTTCTCGGCACTTCTCTCTTTTCTGTACTTCACTTGCTCCCTCATCGGTTTTTCTTGAAGGGCATGCCCTCAATAAGCCATGTGTACCTGAATCCTTGTTGTAGGCTCTGCTTTTAGGGAACATGACTCTGGAACTCAGTTTACATCTCTGTGAAGTGAAGCAGGAAGAGGGGTTAATGAGCTCTGAGATCCAGTCCTTCTCTGATAACCGTTGGTTCTTTTCTTGTGCATTGTCTCGCTTCTCCTTCACAAACAGACAAGGCTTAGAAGCAAACTAGTGACGAAACTGGAATGACCGTGTCTCTGCATAGCTTACCAGGTAATTGACAGAAGCTAAGGGATGTCTTAGCCAGGTAGATTACAGCACTTACTTTTGTCGCCTCTGGCAGTAGAAGTTGGAGACACCCCAGGGGCGACCTCCACGGGGTGTTTTCATGGGCATGTATACCATGTGCACACAGAGTTCCTGACTCGCTGAGCCATGCAGACATTTCAAGATAGCACGTTTCTGGAATGTAGACCTAGGCGGTCACAGGTACAAGCCTGACTTGGTGCCTGGTGACAACTAGACAGACATTTGAAAGTCTTGTGTACTTGTCACATGGAGCAGTCTGTGAACCATTCAGAGCAGCAGGCAGGCTGTGCTCCAAATTATTTGTATCTAGAAAATGTTAGTTGCCCACAGATGTATAATCGACTATTTTCAGTCTTGGCTTAGGTCATGGAAAAACTGAAGGTGAATTAGATCATTCAAGTTAATAGCACAAACAACCCTGCAAAAGAAAGGATCTTCTCCCCACCCAACAAAAACTCTTTCAACATCCCTTCTCCAGTATGACTGTTCTAATCATTCAGTTTCTCTCTTTTTTGGTCCTTAAAAGTTAACTTTGACAGAACTTTTATCACATTACCATTGTCAAGTAGCTGTGGGTTACTTTCAATTAGGAAACCTCACTAGACTTATCTCTTGGACATGTGGGTTTTGGCCTGGAACTCAGGACCTGGCTGCTCTCTCTTCTGCTGACTTTACCATATTAGCATAACAGGGCACTCAACACTCTCGTGGCTGAACAATCTTACTCATCATTGGGAGATACTCATCATTGCCAAAGGGTTCAATGAGAGTTGCTTCAGGGACACTTGGAGGGTGCTTGCCACACCTCCAGTAGGGCTCCAGTTCAGCTCACAGTGTCCCCTGAGATACACACGTCTAGCTGGGATTAGAGCAATTTTGAACCCGGAAGTAAATGGTTCTCTTGTACTTGTTGCTCCAGAACTGAATAAGGCCTGAAGCAGAGACCTCCTAGGGAGATTGTTTTGCTTTGGTCTATACTTTGAGCTCTTTTTTTGTGTGTCGTTTTAGGGCCCCACCCGTGGCATATGGAGGTTCCCAGGCTAGGGGTTGGGTCAGAACTTCAACGGCTGGCCTATGCCACAGCCACAGCAACACCAAATCCAAGGCGCACATGCGACCTACACCACAGCTCACAGCAAGGCCGGATCCTTAACCCACTGAGCGGAACCAGGAATCAAACCTGTATCCTCATGGATACTAGTCAGGTATGTTACCACTGAGCCATGATATGGGAACTCACGAGCTCTTTTTTTTGTTTTGTTTTGTTTTTTGTCTTTTGTCTGCACCTGTGGCAATACAGAAGTTCCAGGGTCAGGGATCAAACTGACACCACAGCTGTGAACTGAGCCATAGCAGTGACAACGTCAGGTCCTTAACCTTCTGTGCCACCAAGGGAACTCCTCTACTTTGAGCTTTTATGAGGGGCTGTGATGGAAGAGGAAGGATTGTGAAGAATTAACACCTCCTCAAGGGCTTTATGCCAACAGCACTGCCCTTTGCAAAGGGAATCAAGAAGCGGACTGCAGGCCCTTTGCTATGTGCCCTCTTCAGCTGTTTTTCCTCATATCCAGAACCATCTGTCTTCTGGGGTCCAGGAGAGGCGGTCTGGGAGGGTTCAGTGGAGCTGGGACTGGGAGGCAGAGGACCAGGCTCTAAAAAAAAAACCCGTTGGAAGTCTGGCCGAGTCAGTGTGTTTCCAGGACATTGATTTCCATATAGGGTGAGGGAAAATGTCCTTTTCAATCAGAAAATTGTGTCATTTTAGACATGGGCCACCTCCAGAAACCAAGACCAACTTCCTCCCTGATGAGGAAACAGAGCCCAGTCACCTCTCCCAACTCCCAAATGCACGCTCAGAGTCACTCAGCAGTGTAGCCGTCACCGCATGACTGCTTACTAAGCCATTATCCCCGTGACTATGCACTGAGCACCGACCGGGCTTCGTGGGCTTGGCCAGGCTACCTGCCCTCAGCTCTGATGACGCTGGCAGCCCAGGGTCAGTCTCAGGGTTTAGTTTGAAGGCGGACTTTGGGGTCCTCGGGACAGTTCCTGACACCTAATTTGCTTGCATTCCGTGTGTCCAGTGTGGGTAGAGCAAGTGTGTAAAGGGAAATTAAAATTTTTTATATACCTGAAGAGAGGGTAAGGGATTTAGCATGGTGATACGTAGCTGGGTTGGGGTGGCAGTGGCACTGGGCCTGTGCCCTGCTCAGACCACAGTGTCTTGGCGAGGGAGAGGGGTAAGGAGGGTGACACCAGGTTAGTGACAGAAGTGTGTGCGGTGTTTCTCGGCATACCTCCCAGTGCCACTCTCTTTAAAGGGCTGTAGCCCACTTCCTTAAAATAGTTTGGTGGGAGTTCCCATCGTGGCTCAGGGGTTCTCGAACCTGACTAGCATCCGTGAGGATTTGGGTTCGATCCCTGGCCTGGCTCAGTGGGTTAAGGGTCCCAAGTTGCCATGAGCTGTGGTGTACATTGCAGATGTGACTTAGTTCCTGCATTGCTGTGGCTCTGGCATAGGTTTGTGGCTACAGCTGCCATTGGACTTCTACCCTGGGAGTCTCCATGTGCTGTGAGTACGGCCCTAAAAAAAAGAGAGAGAGAGAGAGAGAGAGTGAGTTTGGTGACCTCTAGGCAGGGACACTAGTGTGAATTGTCTTCCGGAGGTGAGCAGAAAGAACACTTAACGGACTTCCAGAGGTGAGCAGAAAGAACACTTAACGGGGGAAAGATAGCAGAATTTTCCACCAATAAACTGAAGAATTTGAAGATTCCTAAATTCTAAGTGGGAAGCTGAGTACATAGTCAAAGCCTCGAATGAAAACTTGATTTCACAGGCGTTCCTGCTGTGGCACAGTGGGTTAAGAATCCGACTGCAGTGGCTCGGGTCTCTGTGGAGGTGCAGGTTTTATCCCCGGCCTGACACAGTGGGTTGAAGGATCCAGTATTGCTGCGGCTGCAGTATAGGTTGCAGGTGCAGCTGGGATTTGATTCCCGGCCCAGGAACTTCCATATGCCACGGGTGTGGCCATAACATAAAAACCAAAAAACACAGAACCCTGATTTCACAGTCTCACTGGGGGTGGGTGGGGTGAGGAGTGAGAATGGCATGGGTGTCTCACCTGAACAAATGAATCATGGCAAAGAGCTTAAATCATCTAGTTCCACCTCTCTTCCACCGCAGAAATCCCTCACATGACAGCTCAGACAGATGAGCATACAGCTTCTGTTTCAATTCTTCCATAGAAAAGACATTTACTCATCATACCTCTTGATGATGATAGAATTGAATCTTCCATTGTGGGACAACCTTAAGTGTTAAAAACTGCTTTCTCGTGTGAAATTAAATAAGCCTCCCTTGGTCGTAGCTTTGCTCTCTAGATCTAGACATTCCAGGGTACTGACTTTCAGCGTATTGTTGTCCAGATGCCCCCAGACAGCTATGGGCCTTCAGAGGCCACCCCCACCAAGTAGCTGACTACCTTCAGTTCATTCAGTTGTTGATCAGATGTAACGCACGTCTCGGCTCCTCCTTGCGTGGCTTCCTGTCCTCTGGTTTGTGAGTGCGAGCTATGGCTGGTCTCCTTTCTCCTCTCGGCCACCCAGGACGGTCATAACACTGGCTTTCCTGTTGTGTGGAGGTTGGGAGTGTTCTGTGCTTTTCTGATAGATTTTGTGGCACAGTCTGGCTTGCCCTGTGCCTGGTGTCTGCCTGTGGCTGCCCAAAGACAGGGGGATTTGCTCACGTGGGGAAACCGAGGTCTGGGAACGAGTGTTTCCAGGAAGTGCCACTGTGGCCCAGCAGCAATGAACCCGACTAGTATCCATGAGGACTTGGGTTTGATTCCTGGCCCCGCTCAGTGGGTTAAGGATCCAGTGTTGCTGTGAGCTGCGCAGTCGGCCGTCTCGGCCTAATTCAGCCTACCCCACAGACCTCATTCGACCCCTAGCCTGGGAACTTCCATATGCTGCGGGTGCGGCCCTAAAAAGACAACGACAACAACAAAAATAAAGAGTATTTCCAATTGCGGGACAAAGAGAGTTTCCCAACTAAGAGCATATTAGACTCTCAGGCAGTGGAGTGGGAATGGGGTTAGGAAAATTGGAGACAAGGAGAAATAGCAAGCTTAGTTCTAAAAGCATATGCTTAGACCGTCATTACGCCTTTTACTTAATTGAAGTCTATATGCTGAATTTACTTGAATTTCATACAACTCTGAGAGAGTGAGAGGTTTTCACTTTTATTACCGTGGGGCATGGATTTTAGAAAATGTCCAGAACCCCTGGGTGGGTCGGAGCCGGTTTGGAAGGGGTCGGCTGTGTTCTCTCCCTTCCTCCCGAGATGGCCACAGTTATTTTTACTCTCGCTGCTTGTGGCTTACAGTTCACTGAATCTGAGGAGTGGGGAACTTTTCTTCCCACAGCCTATATATCAGGGTCTGGGACCTTCGCTGCTTTGGGTCTCCGGCTGCTCAGAGGTGGGACTCTCACAGAGGGAGAGAAGAGAGGTCGGTCAGCGGGCACCCATGTGTTGCCCCTGTGCCCTCCACCCACTCTCTCTCTCCGGCCACTCTGCAGGTCACCTTCTGCAGGGTATCCTCCAACTCTTGCAGCTTCTCGGCCGCGAGCGCCCGGGGCTCTTTGGTCACCCTGACACTTTCCCTCAGGGGATGAGTCCAGGCCAAAGGGGGCAGAAACTCCGCCCATCCGGCTGAGATCCCAGAGGATCACACCCTGCAGTATGAGAGGCGGAACACCCTGCAGGAATGCAACTCAGAGAGGGCAGGACACGTTTTTTTTTTTTTTTAAATTTGAGGTGTAGTTGACTTGCGATGTTGTGTTGGTTTCAGGTGTATAACAAAGTGATTCAGTTATTCACACACACATTTCCATTCTTTTTTAGATTCATTATAGGTTACTATAAGGTATTAAAATGGGCAGGACACTTCTTAACAGCAGGTGGGGAAACATGACAGAGTTTTCAGCATCTCAGCCAACCGTGTCACCTGGCTACTGGAGTCAGAACACAGTCCTGCCTCTTTCTTCCCAGCAACACTTTTCAGATCAAATTGCTGAAAGATTTATCTTATTCTAGGTCCTGAGGATCATTTTTTCCTGTCAGTTCTAAGTGGGATTTACCTGTGGCCGTGAAGGCGGTTCAGTGGGGCCCAGCACAGTGCTGGGTACATGGCGGGTACTCAGTAAACAAAAAAAGAAGCAGACTCGTAGATACAGAGGACAAATTTGTGATTACCATTGTGTGGTGGAGGGGCAGTACGGCAGTGGGGGAATAGGAGGTGCAAATTATTGAGTATAAGATAGGCTATAAGGAAGTACAACGCAGGGAACAGAGCCAATATCCTATAATAACTGGAAATGAAGTGTAACCTCTAAAAATTGCTTTAAAAATATATGTGGAGGAAAAACAAGTAAATTTTTTTAAAAAAGAAAAATAACCTGTCAGTCTCAATAAGTAGGATCAGGGCTGGCTACATAGTGTTCAGTTCTCAGTTAATGACGAGGCCTCTTGTTCAAAAATGATTAAGAATTTCAAGGTGATGACAGCAGGGCAGTAAACTAGGCACAAACTCTGCTAAGTGCGGAGCCCTGTATGGCCACCCATGAAGTGGCCAGGGGTAGGAATCATCACCTGTCCTTGTTTTCAGAGCATCTGGGTCAGCTCCTCTCTGGAATGCATCCCTTTTCTTTCTCTCCTCGTACCACCCGCACTAAGCCACTTCGCTCTGGTTCAAGATCCGCTAGGTGTGTTGTGTCTCATTCTCTTGCTCCCTTGTTAGCCGCTTACAAGTCTGGGGTTCTCTACAGCTAGTAATGCCGCTGCCGTTCGTCACGGTCCCTGTACGACTGGCAGATGTGCTTTGTACACATTTTCTGTTCAGAACCACCACTCGATGGGGAGTGTTTTCACCCGCATTTGATAGACACATGAAGTGATTTGGCGGTGGTCACACAATTTATAAATGTCAGAACCAAGATCAGGATGGCTTTGAAAACCCAGGCTCCTTCCTTCTACCACCCGATCTTTGAGAGCACAATCGTGTCTTGTTAATTTTGGGGGCATCCACAAGGTCTTGTATGTGGCAGACCCTCAATATGATGCTTTTCTCACTGCCAGGGTGTGCTAGGAGAAGCAGTCACATGAGGAACTAGAGAGAATACCCCTGGTAGGGCTCTGCTCCCCCCACCACAGTGCCACCCTATCCACTTCTGAGTGCAGTGGGAGAAAAGGGGCTGCCTGCCGTTTTCTGGGGCTTCCTGGATTCTGGCCCCACTGACGTCACGTCTTCCCTGGCTGTGTGGTTTGCTCATCTTGCTGGCTCTCCGAGGCGCTGAGCTCATTCCAGCCAAGTGCCTCATTCTCCTGGGTCGTCTGCCTAAACCTTAGCTCTTCTCCAGCCAGGGGTGTGGGCTGACAGTGTAAAATTAAGCCACTTCCTCTCCTTTCCCAGCCAGCGCAGGTCTGCAATAGCCACTCTTTGTTCCCTTCACCCGGGCTTCATGCTGACGCCTCTTCACCTTCCAGAGGGCCCTCCAAGCAGAAGTCTTTCCAGGCGGAAGGCGAGCCCAGCCACTATCATTTTTCCAGGAAAGAGTGAGCAAACACACCAGCCATTCGGTAGATTTCCCTGATCCAGTGATTCCACTCCCCACCCTTGCGAGGCAGGAAGAGGAGTATTCCTAGGAGGCGAGCAGTATTCTGCAGGAGGCCACTGTGCAGGGTGGAGGCCTCCTGTTACGTTTAATCAGAGCCCTTTCCTTTGAGGAGGCCTGCAGGAAATTGGACGGGCAGGTTTGGTCAACACTAGAATTCATGTAAAATAAAGCCTCACTGCCCTCCTGCTTTCTACAGCAGGGCTCTGACCTGCCCTTCCGTGTGCCGAACACACGTACTCCACCACGGACAGGTAGCGTGTCCCCAGCGCCGTTGCTTCAGGACTTTGTTGTCCTGCCCCCCGCCCCCAGCCTGGACACCCCATTAGGCCTGGCTCTTTGTGACTTGATCTGATGGTTGCCCTGCCTAACCAAGCTCCCCCGAGTCTCTGAGTTTTCCCATTAATTTCGGAGTCCCTGGTTCACCCACTCCTCTTGTTTTCCTCTGGACGGCATTGGGCTGTGGTGCCAGCGTGCCGCGTGGGATCTCAGCTGAGCTCCTTTCCTCCGCTGGCTTATAATGAAGAATAAATTGAAAAGACTCAGAAGGATATTCTGCTGATTCTTACCGTTGGGGGAAAAGGGGGTTGTGTTGGCATATCTCGTTTTGAAACCATCACTTCCACGTCGAGAATGTTCAAAAGGACAGGTTCTCACATAAGTAATGCGGACAAGTGATTGTATGTGCCCGCTGGGCCACAGGGGATTTCCTCTTGGGAATCACAATTTAAGCGATGCGATTCCGAGAATACAGCGCTAACTGGAGTTTCCATTTGGAAGATCGTGTTTCCTCTTGAGTCCTTCCGTGGTGAGCTGGTTAGGGTTTCATGCTGTTTTGCTCATCTCTGTTCCCATATTTAACAGCAGCAGAGGAAGACAAAATCCTGCTCTTCGGATGTTTATTTGACTACTGAGACTAATGCTTCATTTGCTTGAAAGGGTCTCTAAAACGTGGCTCGGTGCGTGGGGGTGAATACGTGAGTGTTTTTGTGAGTATGTGTGTATACACTTGCCTCTGCGTGTTAGAGAATGAGATGGGAGCACCAAGCTGAAAATAAAGACAAGAACATTTTACACAGAACATTTTCCTTCCCCCCTGCCCCTCAAGGGTACTGCTTTTCAGCTGTAATTATACCTTCTATTTACTGCTTGCTGCGAATCAGTTACGTATGTCAGTGCAAACTGTTGCATCGTTAGGTTTATCTTTTGAGATGTAATTCTGGTTGAAAGACAAAAGGCATGATCAGGTTTTAGGAGGAAGAAGGAAGTCAGAATCTGAGCTGGAATCTGAGCTCACAGCCCTCTAAACACGTCTGACTAGGAAAAGAGGATTCTACGATACTTGGGTGCGGGCAGTGCCTCTAAACGCTGGCAGGCGTCTGAGGGCCATTAGACCGTTTCACCGGAGTAGGGAGGACAAGGAGGAGACAGTAAAAGACTGCCCGCGCCCACAGCCGCTGGAGCCCGCTGATGAAAATTGTGCATACCTGAAAGAGCGATTCGCTCTCATTTTTCAGTGATTGCACTGGATTTTGAAATTAAACCCAGCGGGGAGAATGTACCTGGCTGAACTGGGGAGCGACGCTGGGCTTGTGGGCTCGGAGGCAGAGAGCATCTATTTTTCAAGCTCTGGAGCTCTGTGCCTGCCCTGCTGCAGCTTCCATGTGACAAATCGCTGGCTTGGTGATCTCTTTTTAGCCCTACTTTAGGCAGAGAGGAGGCAGATTTTACCTTGGAAAATGTGGGGGTTGGAAAGGGGTGGTGGTTCAGGTAGTAAATCCCAGCGCCTTCTTTCCTGTTTCCACAGTTGGGAGGCATTTTTCCTCCTCCTCTAGGCTACCCTTAGGGGTGGTTTAAACTGTCCAAAGTGAAGACCGGCTCTCAGAAAGCTGTAGAAATTTCTTTGTCTCTCTCTTTCTGTTTTTTTTTTTTCCCTAGGGCCGCACTCACGGCATATGGAGGCTCCCAGGCTAGGGGTGGAATCGGAGCTGTAGCCGCGGGCCTACACCACAGCCACCCCAGATCTGAGCTGCATCTGCGACCTATATCACAACTCACAGCAACACAGGACCCTCAATCCACTGAGTGAGGCCAGGGCTGGAACCGGCATCCTCATGGTTTCTAGTCGGATTCGTTTCCACTGAGCCACAACAGGAACTCCTATTCTTGAATTTTCTTAAAACCATGGAGGGTGCAGTTTCATTGTCCCATGGGTGCTACAAAAATATGCATTTGCCTGTGTGGAAATCAAAAGAAGAGAAGTGAAAAGAAGACAATAAGAAAGAGTTAAAGAAAGAGAGAGGGAGAAAGAAAGAAAGAAAGAAAGAAAGAAAGAAAGAAAGAAAGGGAAACCCATGTTTTAATATCCCTAGCCTGGGCTCAGGGACCCTCTGGTTTCACTGTGACACATTTATAGGGCCTCTAGCTGCAAGGAATAGCTAATATATTACACTGAAAAATAAATAAAATAGTGGCTAGGCTCTCGTCTAAGCACTTTTCATATATTAACTCTTTCAATACTCATAATAACTCTCTAAAGTAGAATTTAATTCCCCATTTTATAGAAGAGGAAACAAAGACATAGAGCCCATTCACAGTTTTGTCCCTGCAATAGCTTAAGACAAAGATGGGTGCAGGAGCCTGTGGGCAGAGCAATTGCAAGGAACTGGAACTTTTGTTCTTTCAGGGGGTACGTGGTGCTGTAGTGACGGCACAGGAGGACCTGTGCTCAGTGACGATCCAGGTTCAGCTGCCTTGCACTTTGTACAGAGTGCCTCTTCTTGGTGCTTTCTCCTCTTTTTCCATGGGAACTTTTACTTATGGCTCTCTGGCTTGGAGAGCTGGATTAGGGTCCCCCCAATCTAGCCCCCTTCCCACAGCTCCCACTCACTCACTCTGGGTCAGGGTCACCCAAACTGACCTCCACTCTAAGTCTCTTCAGGACAAGGATGCTGGCTTCTTCACTCCTGGTACTAAGTCAGTGTTTGCAGAATGGGTGTCTAGTAAGCACAGAGCTACAGGGCTTCGCTTCCTCTCCAGTGTCTGAAATATAGGCTCCTCCCACTTAACAGCAGTCATCTGCTTCTAAAAGTCAGATGTTCTGCACGAAAATGCTAATCAGAGCCCACTTCCTATTATTTGAGAGAGGAAAAATTACACTGTGCTACACATCAATTCCAAATCCCCAGGCAACTTCCTAAACTATAACTGAAGCTCAGTAAAATACCTACCTGTAACTAAAAGACTCCCATATCAAGTTGTAGAATGGTTAAAACATTGCTTCTTAATCCCAGGCTATTAATGTGGGTGTTGACAAACAACTTCTCTGTCTGCAGAAAGATTTCCTCTTCCAAGGTCATGGCTTTCCTCTCTTCAAGTTTTTCTTCAACACTTTCTCAAATTTGGGAGGATGTGTATAACACTAAGCAAAGATCAGGGCACATTACCAATTGTGGAAATACTTTTAGGGCACGGACACAACAGGCAGAGAATGGCTCTGAGTATGAAATCATACCAGTTGAATTTGGAACTGAGTATGAAATCATACCAGTTGAATTTTGGAACGTAACCAAAGTCCTTATCCATACTTTGTTTTGTGGAAAATGATACATTGAGTATTGGATATGTAAATATAATTTTTTCCTAAAATTCATACATTTCATGAAAAATATTTGTTCATAGCCAGTGCCCTGCCAGCACTGCTTCTTTCCTTTCCTCCTCCTTCTTTCTTTCTTTCAAAGCAATTGATATGGATACGATCAATCAAAGGGTCCAGAATATACCACTGTGGCGTAAGGATTATTTTGAGCCGAAGGCATTTGAAAATCAGCAGATGTAGGAAGAGGCTTTCTCTGCACTCTCCTTATCTGCCCAAAGCAGAGTCTTCCAAAAGAATTCAATTGTCATCAACCTCCCTTTAAGGGAGGTTTCCCATACCAGGGGAAAGAGTGACTCTTGTTGTTGGAGAGATGAGTGACGAATGGACCTTAGTAAAACAAGAGTTACCTTCCACTAGTTGCCACATATATTTCTCAGTCATTTCTTAGTATTAGTATTGTCTCTTGAAATCCTAAGTATCTGCTCTTAATAAGACGTTGATAAGCTCCAAATTCTAACCACTTCTTTGAGCCACTTTTTTTGTAAGCTCTTGAATGGAAAGATGAATAAACTTGTCTTTTCTCTTGGCACTCTGTCTCGTGTCAGTTTAATCTGCAGGTCCCCAAACACTGAATCAAAAAGGTAAAGTTTTTCTGCTTTGATACCAAGAGACAGTCTATTAGGAAATTGTAAATCAGGGATAATTCTGAAAGTGTGTGCCTTTATTTTCCAAACTTTAAAAAGGTCCATGTATGGCTGAAAAGAATACAGCACATCTTTTCTGAAGTTTGCATGAATGATGATGCTACATGGTTAACCTGAAAGTCCTCTAGGGACCTTAGACCTGCACCTAACTCCAAGGCCATGGCCTTGAAGTGAGTCAAATCCGAGATGAAAAATCTGCCTGCATGGTTGCTGGTACCTGGTTATCCCTCCATCTCTCTGGTCTATGGAAACAGACCTCTTCAGTTTGATTAGGACATGAAAGCCCTTGTGTAGAAGCAGATATCTTATGATAGCAGAGACACTGCTGTCTGGTTTGATTTCCCCCTTCTCTCACCTGGCAATGGAACTCCTGAATTTTAGCTAGAAATAGAATGGGGACTACATTTCCCAACTTCCCTTGCAGCTCTCCTATGACCAGCTCTCACCAGTGGAATGTGAATGGAAGTGATGGGTGTCAGTCACCACTGGGGTACTGATACCACTTAGAAGCCGGGAGATCAACAGAGGTTCCCAACTTTCTTGTATAAGCATTTTAGCCTGAGACAGCCCCCCTACCTGTCTCCAGAGACCAAGATCTCTCAAACTACCAAGAAATCAAAGTTGTGCTGCTTACTTTTAGAGAAACTGGGAACATGTCCAGCACGGGGTCTGGCAAGAACTAGGTACTCAACAAATACATACTGTGTTGAGTGAGTGAATGGATAAAGGACTGGATTGCATAGAGAGCTGAGTGTTCATGCTGAAAGGTGGTCATCCTTCATTATTAAAAATAGAAAATTTCTGAGCCAAAGACAGTCTTCATTCAGCTTTCACTGTGGCCGATACTGGCTACTGCTGTCACTTGCGCCCCTCCACTGCCTGTCTGAGATGTCTCTTTGTCTGTCAGAGTAGCACCCTCCTTTCTCTGCGTGCCAATGCACCAAAGCAATGCCCATAAAGAAACAGGGTTGCAACCAAGGCCAGCTATTTTGTGGAATTAATAAATAGCTGTTCTCTATTATAGCCAGTTTCTTTTAAGAATTTATTCCTGGAGTTCCCATTGTGGCTCAGCAGGTTGAGAACCCAACTAGTATCCACGAGGATATGGGTTCAGTCCCTGGCTTTGCTCAGAGGGTTAAGCGTACGGCATCACTCTGAGCTGTGGTGTAGGACGCACATGCGGCTCAGATCTGGCTTTGCCGTAGCTGTGGCTCTAGCCTGGGAACTTCCATATGCCATGGGTATGGGCCTAAAAAGACAAAAAACAAAAAAAAATTATCCCTGGATCCACGCATAAGTTATCAAATATAGGAACAGAAACTCATTTCTTGTGTAGCGAAAGGTGAACACCCAGTCTTGGGGTAAGAGTTTTCCCCACATAAAATCAAATCGGAGGGGGACAGTCACTAAGATGTGATGGCATTTTCAGATGTTAATTTCCTGTGTGGGCTGGCTTGAATTTTGCTCTCATAGACTCGGGACCGAGGATGAACCAACCCTCCTGCACAGTGGCTGCAGTCCTCTGGGGAGGGAGGAACTTTGTGATGCTGGGTAGAAGAAGCTCTCTGGGCAGCTTACCTCCATCCTTAGCACTCTGCCCTGGGATTTTTATCTTTTTGTTTGGAAAAAAATATCACAAGGGCATGGGGCCTAACAGCATTGATTGTTTTGATAGTTTGTTGGTTAAGTCCAGGAGATGCTGGCGTCTGCAAATACATCTTATTAGGTGTGATCAGGCAAGTAAATTGTCCCTGCCCTCCAGCATGCCGCAATAATTAACTCTAATACTAACAACCAAAAGTTAATCACAGCACGTGCAAAGCCAGGCTCTCTGTCTGCACGCAAAACCTCTTTCCCACCATGGCTTCAAGGTGTTAGCTCTGAGACTTGGAACAAGTTCTTTGAAAAAGAGCCTTTCCTTCCAGTAAAACTGTTCCACATATTATTATTTTAATTTAATTAGGTTTTAAAAAGGTTAAGCATGACATTTTAATAGCTTAAGCTCGCATTAATATTCCAAGAACATTGTTTAGCCCAACCACTTGTGATTCAAAGGGATGTTTTTTTTCCCCCAGAAAAAAATTGGCTTTTAGGAGAATTATCGAAAAAGAGCTTTCATTTGATTAAGGTGGGTATTTTGCCATTAAAAGACAATTATGGAAATAAAATTACATAGAAGACATTGAAAATGTTAAAGCCTTAGCTTGACACTGTTTATCTAGGAGAAAGGGAGACTGGGCAATGTGTTTGTGGAGATTTTTCCCAAAGGTGGCTGATGTCCTTCGGCAGAGAGCAAATTAGCAAACTATGCTTGTGATGTGCTGTGTGTTGTCAACGTAATGTTTTATTTATTTGCCCGAGAGCTGCTATCTTCATTAGGGAGTTTAGGGAGCAAAGCAAGATGTTATTTATTACTCTGGCAAACTAATAAACTCTGCTCATGTTTCTTCTTTTGCCATCATGGCTAATCTTTTTTTTTAAATAGCCATTCGCTATTCAAATGCATCCTGTGGGAATAGAGTCAACTATAACTTCCTATAGAGGGAGGCAGCAAGGGATAGTTGGGTTTTACATGTGTGTCTGGCCACTGTGTGCCAAGCACCATGCCTGCTTTGTGGGTGTAGAGGTGCCTACTGAGGTCGTGGACCAGCCCTCCGGATGCTCACAATTAGCAGGGAGCTGGCATTGATTATATCACTAACTCTCGTTACACAGTGTAATAGGCACTATTCTTTCCCCAAAGAAGCACAGGGGACAAGTAATTAGTTCAGCTTGGTGGGATCGGAGATGGCTGCAAAGAGCAGGGAGGAGCGGGGGCTTGAAGGACTAGAGAGATTTTGCCAGGAGCAGGGAAGTCCTGTGAGGCAGGCTCCTGCTTAAAGCAATGGTCCTCTAAGTGTGGTCTCCCCCCAGCAGCACTGGCATCACTGGAACTTGTAAGAAATGCACACTCCCAGGCCTCTCACAGGACCTGCTGAGTCAGAGTGCTGGCAGGAGAGGGAGTGTGTATCTCAGGAGTCTGTGTTTGAATCAGCTTGCCAGGGGATTCTGATGCTCTAGAAAGTTAAGAGCGTGTGTATTCATGGCCCATCTGGTCAGCTGTGAGAAGTCAGACTTGGATCAGAGTTTTGACTTTGGGGGGCTTGTGGTGGAGAGATGGGGTACCAGGTGAGGCAGCTGGAAAAGTTAACTAGGATCAAGTATGAAGGAAGGAAGGCGGAAGATATCACTATATTAGCTATCCTTGTGTGTGTGTTTATAATGATGGTTCTAGAGGCAGGTAACAACCTAACTTGAACTAACTTACATGAAAGAAATGTATTGAAAGACACCCTGTCTCACTGCTACACAGGGAGAATTCAGCCACAGCGGTCAGGAAAGATATTTTATTCTTTCTCTACTGTGCAGTATTTCCTTAGGATAGATCCCCAGATGTAAGATTACTGGTTCAGAGAGTGTGAACAATTCATGGCTCCTGATATGTACACTAAAGAGCTTCTAAATGGTTGTAGCAATACATGGTGCCTCCAGCTTGGGGCCTAAGCACCGCTTTTACTGCATCCTTATCAAAAGTAATTCTATTGTCTCTAACTTGATGGGGGAAATGACACAGCATTGTTGCTGTCTTCAGTTAACTGAGTTCTTTTGTTTGTTTGTTTTGTTTTTTTAGGGCTGTACCCGTGGCATATGGAAGTTCCCAGGAAAGGGGTTGAATCAGAGCTGCAGCTGCCAGCCTAAGCCACAGCCACAGCTACAGCCACAGCAATTTGGGATCTCAGCTGCTTCCGCAAACTGCACCACAGCTCGCAGCAACGCCAGATTCTTAACACACTGAGCTCGCTAGGAATCGAACCTGTGTCCCATGGATACTAGTCAGGTTCGTTACTGTTGAGTCACAACCGGAACTCCATAACTGACTGTTAATACAATCAGCTATTTAAAATTGTTTATTTACCGATTGCATATGTTATTTGCAAGGATTTTTTGTTCTTATTTTAGCAGGGGACGGTCTCTTCTCCTGTCCAGAGATTCAGGATCAATGTTGTTCTAGCAAAACAAAGAGGAAATCATATTAGTTTTGGTTGCTACAGAGGCCGTCAGCTTAGCACTAGACATACCCTCATTACTGCCCTCACCAGTGGCTGAAAGGTTCAAGGGGTCAAGAAACCGTGTCCAGATACCGGCTCTACCCCTTTCTGGCCTTTCGATTTGCTGTAAGTTTTTGCACTCCCGTGAGGCCCAGTTTTCTCAGCTGAAAATAGGACTAACCTGTATGATATCTGGGAGATCAGAATGAGGTCAGGGCCCAAAAAATGCTTGATAAACCATAAAGCACACGTAAGATATCGCTGTTGTGACACCGTCTTACCTCCGTGAGCTGGTGCCAGGCCGGGACGTCTGGGGTTGAACTTTAAGCAGAAACATCTCTGGTTTAGTTCTAGACTTTCTTACTTTTCATACACATGGGACTCAATTCAGGATGCAAATTCTGGACAGACAGGATGCAAATTCAGGTGTTTCAGATGTTCTTATTCCCACCAGCAGGTAACAGGTGTCACAGATGTGGGAAGGACCTGATATTTCATGTCTCCTGGATGCATAGTCTTTTTCCTCCCTCCCTCCCTTTCTTTCTTCCTTCCTTGTGCCAAGCCCCGGGAGTAAATAATGAGTGAAAGCCACCTAGCCCTCACTCTGGCGGCACTTATGTGCTTATTCAGAAAGGTACACTGCCCCTGACAGTCTTGGTGGACTAAACGGTGCTTTACAGCTTATCAGTTACCTTTGTAGCAATGCACACCTTTGATTCTGCCAACTACATCATGAGGAAGGCTGAGAGGCTGATCTTCTGAAGTCGGGGAGGTCAGGTGACTTGATCACAAGGCCCAGCCCTGTGCTGGGTCCCCGGGTGCCTAGTTTACTGCATTTCTCTGGCACCACATTCATCCGTCCTTTTCATTCTCGTGCTTGAGTGGCTTGCACTTAGCTCTGCTCGGATGACGGAATGGAAATGATGGGATTCCCCCACAGAATCGTAACTCACCTGAGAACCGGTTTGGCTCTTGTTGTGTGAAATGTGGTTCCACACGTAATTCAGGAAAGAAAGCGCCAGCAGCCAGAAATGAAAAAGCTAAAGGAGAACAAGGTAACATCTGGGAAGTCCCCACGGACCTAGAGAGCCAGGCAGTGGGTCCACTGGGGTCAGGGGGGCTGCAGAGCTGGGGCGGGGCCGTGCAGGCTAGGCTCTGCTTTCTGATGGAAAGATGTCCCTCCAGTCAACGGGATGTTGGGAGATGGCTCTGAGGGATAAAGGGAGATCAGTGAGCCAGATAGAAAAGCCTTGCAGAAAATTGAACAAAACCAGGAGAAGATGAGATGGGCTAAAAAAAGAAGCTCAGGGAATCTGGCTAAGAGAAGCCACCTGTGATTCTTTGTCTTCACCTGCAAGGAAGACAAAGCAAAGTTACCCTGTGAGCTCACGGTTTACACAGCCCATCAGTGGGGACGGTCAGTCTGAGACTCAGGCCGGGGTAGGCACTTTCCCTGCCTCTCCCGAGCCCCTACAGGGGCCACGGAGCAGGTGAGTTCCCCACTGAGTGTCTCCTCCGCTGGACTGTGGACCTCAGGGGCCGGAGCCACTGATGTCAGCTTCTTCCTCCTGCAGGTGGTCTGGTGGCCCTGGAAAGCCCCGGTTAGCAATGGGTATCATGGGGTTGTGCTGAGCGAGGCTGCTACATTTCTGTTTAAGATGTTCAGGTTTTCAAGCCATTGAGATAACTTTTTTCACCAAATTAAAAATGTTATTACATACCAGGAGTTCCCATCATGGCTCAGAGGGTTAAGAATTTGACTAGTATCCATGAGCATGTGGGTTCGATCTCTGGCCTTGCTCAGTGGGTTAAGGATCTGGCGCTGCTGTGAGCTGTGGTGTAGGCTGGCAGCTGTAGCTCCGATTCCACCCCAAGCCTGGGAACTACCGTATGCCACAGATGTGGCCCTAAAAAGAAAATAAAAACTAAAATAAAAACGCTATTACATACCAAATATTCCCTGACCCATGTTAGGGAAGGATCTTAGAACTGGACTCAACGAATTATTCTGCAGCAGAAATCCACAGGTGAATCAGAGAGGTTGGGAGGTTACCCTCTAAGTCAGGCCAAGGGGATTTAAAAAAAAAATCCAAATTTCTGGGATATCGTTTCATTCTCTGCCTCAATCTGAAGGCAGAATGGTTTGACTCTTGACTCTCGGCTCCGGAGTCCGATATGGGTAGTACCATCCTGCCTTCCAGGAGGCAGAAATAGCCATGTCTCTCGATTCACTTTTTTTCTTTCTTTTTCTTTTTTCTTTTTTTTTTTAGGGCCGCACCAGTGGCGTATGGAGGTTCCCAGGCTAGGGGTCTAATTGGAGCTACATATGCCGGCCATAGCCGGCCACAGCCACAGCCATGCCAGATCCTTAACCCACTGAGTGAGGCCAGGGATTGAACCTGCAACCTCATGGTTCCTAGTAGGATTCACTTCTGCTGCACCACGATGGGAACTCCTGGATTCACCTCTGACACCTGAAATAGGAGAACAGAAGGAAGCTCTTTTCTGAACCTGGCTCCCTACTCTCCTCTTCCGCCTTCCCCAGCCTTAGGCTTACTCTCACCCCAGCCTTAGGCTTACTCTCAGGCTAGAAGAAGACTTCAGAGGTTTGTAAACTAGATGCTGGGCATCAGAGTGTCTCTTATTTCTTTAGTGTTTTGGATCCACACTACAGAGTTGACAGCCCAGTAGGAGGACTCAAGCCTTCCCTCTCCTTGGGAAGCCCGGAGTTCCCTTGTATCTCCAGGAATTGTGGACAGCCCTCTGTTGTTCTCACGCTCCAAGTTCCTGCTCCTGGTGAATTCTTTCTTGCTCTTGTCTCCTCATTTTTCCTCCTGTCCACACTGTCTTCTGCCTGTCGTCTCCCCCACCTGGGCACAGCCCCTTTTCCTTCAATTCTCCAGGCAGCCATGCACACAAGGCCATGCCTTCATGGAAGGTCCGTAGGTAACAAAGCTGGTTGCCTTGCCATATCACACAACAAATGATTTTTCATAAAATCAAAAGAAAAAACTGGATATTAGACACCCCTGTTGTTGGAACAGCCTCATTTTTACTGGCTCTGCCGGCCACCCTATTTGTTGTAGTCTTCCACGTTCTTTCTTCTCCCTGACATCTCTCTTCCCTCTCCCTTTTTGCTTTATCCTTCCCTCTCAGATTGTCTTTTGGAAACTGACTTCCAGGAAAAAGAGAGGGAAACCACAGAGCTGACCAGCCCTGGCCATTCTCCTGAGATTTACCGATCATGGGGAGCAGGTGGGAAGAGGGCCATCCAGGAGGAGAATGGGAACTGGGGCGCAGGGAGGCTAGGGTACATCCTCATCTCAGAAATGATCTTAAGCCTGTTGAAATTTGTTAGTTTCTCATTCTCTATTTTCAGCCCAGCCCGACTAGCTTTCAAAACTAAAGGTAAAACATCCCCCCCCAACCCCCCGCCAACTGTGATTTGCAGACCTTACTGCTTAGATAATTTCAGGGTGTATTCCTTCTGCTGTTTAACTGCCACCACCCTTCTTTCGATGTGAAGTTCACATGCCAACCAGCAGGCATCTTGAACCTTTACTGTTTTTAAAAAACTATTTTCTGTTTTTTCCTGTTAAAAAAATCTTTTTCTTTCATTTTTTTGGGGATATAATTGACATAAGCACCTGTATAAGTTTAAGGTGTACAGCATAATGATTTGACTTTGTGAGGTGGTGATCGCCATAAGTTTAGTGAACATTTACCATCCTATATAGATACAACATTAAAGAAATAGAACAAAAATTTCCTTGTGATGAAAACTTTTAGAATTACCTCTTAACAGCTTTCATATATGTCATGCAGACGAGTAAATTATATCGATCGTGTTGTACTTTACATCCCTAGTACCTATTTATTTCAAAATTTACCATTGACTTTGATTTTCCTCTTATTTCATGACAGCTGTCATTTGAGATCAACATTTTTGGGCAATGGAATATACAAGCATAATGAAGACATGTTTCCTGCCCTTGAGGAACACAGGATCCAGTAGAAAGTAAGTATAAAGTACACTATACCCTTTAACACGCTTCCAAAAGCATCATCCTACAACACTTGTGAAGTAGGGAAGGTGTACAGCGTAAGGATTTGACTTTGTGAGATGGTGCTCGCTGTGAGTTTAGTGATGGCCTGACAAGTGATGGCCTGGCGTAAACAGTGACAAAATAGAAACTCAGAGATAGTGAGTCTAAGACTTGCACAGCTAATGAGTGATAGACCAGAACTGGAAGCTGGGCTTTGATTCCCGGTCTAATCCTCTTCCTACTTCCTACACCCACACTGGGTGCATCACTTCCATACTAAGCACATTCCCAGAACGAGAAAGTACTTGGAAAATGATTGCATTGGCTCTAAAAATGGATGAAACTCACCAGCTCTTGGGAAAAAGGATATATTGCAGTAGACAGCTTTCCTCTTTATCTTTCCTCTTAAGTGGCAGTGTCCAAACCCATGTCAGCCCCATACATCATATCAGGATGATCTTCACGAAACTATTCCCCAAAACACATTTTGGTTAGATTTCCTTTGGGTCAGCTAGATGTGAGTTCTTATTCTGTGAAGGTTGTTATCCTGTTCTTGAGTAGATTTTTAAGCAAATGTTACTTGTGAGAGCTGAATAATTGTTGACGCCCTCCAAAGCTCAATATTTACTGAAATCACATTAGACAAATTACATTATGATAAAAATCTATTTAGACACAATTCACTCTTTTAAAAATCTTATTCTTTTCCTGAAAAGGGAAACCCAACTTGGAAGGTATGATACATGAATATACAAAGCATGTGAGGTGGTGTAATCCTAGAAAATAGAGGCAGCAGAGCAGATTCTGAATTGCTTTCAGCTCTTCCTAAACCAGGCTTCCGTTAGCACAGCTTCATTTTCTTTACTCATGGCTTTGCACGTTCCAGGATGCCAGCAGCCATACTGAAGTGTATGTGTGTGTACTTCTGTATCCAGACCCACAAAGCAGAGAAATGAAGAGAGCCTTTATGACATTTTTAAGCTGCTATTCAGTCTGAAAACTGATTGAACTATGTCTGAGCTTCCTTCCTTATTGTTGGATCAGATCGATTTGAGACTTTAGATTATTTGCACAAAAACGAAAACAGAACAAATGAGAGAACACTTATGTACTATTTTGGATTGTCGGTTTCACTGTTCTCTCCCATTAGCACAAATAATGGAGAGTTGGATCGTTCTGGAATTTCTAATTTGGGCAGTGCCAAAATTCTATAGTGCTGTGTACAGATTTTCAAATACGGGGAGGTCCCTTCTTATCACAGATAAATGTATGAAAGTTGTATTTGTGTTACATTGTGGTAAAAAACAAATCATGGTGGTTGATTTAAATTAAAGAGCCCCTGGCATGGTGCCTGGCCTGAACTCTCAATAACTATTTCTTGACTAATAATGGAGTCTACATTATCGTTTCTCCCTTGAAACTATCACCATGACATTAAATACTTATCCTCATATGGCTTAAATATGTCTTGTCATATTACTTGGTATTGTTTGATAAATAATAACATTGTTTGAGAAGAAGATGAATAGTTACCATGTATTTTTTCTAGGTAGTAGGATCTGGGTTGTTTTATACATGTCATTTCATCTTGTTAGAATTCTATAAGGTATTATTATCCTTATTTTATAAGTGAGAAAATTGAAAGTAAAAATACTCTTGCATTTTGATTAAATATTAACTTTAATATATTTAAATTAATCTTTTATTTTTAAACAATGCTATATGTGTCTTCTTTAAGAAACCTTTCCCTATTAGAAGGTCCAAGATATATTCATCTAAATTTTCTTCTAAAAGTTTTAATTTTTTTTTGATGTGTAAGGCTTTAATTCATCTGGAGTTGATTTTTAAGTATGGGATCATTTAGGGATTCCCTTTTATCTTATTCCATGTGGGAAATTATTTTATTTTCTAGCTCTATTTAGTTGAGTTTCTTTTTTCCCCACTGATATGTCTTGCTAACTCTGACACATATCAGTGATCCACATATGTATTCACAGAATGAGATATCTATCATACAGCAGTTTAAAAAGTATCACCTGGGAGTTCCCGTCGTTGCTCAGTGGTTAACGAACCTGACTAGGAACCATGAGGTTGTGGGTTCGATCCCTGGCCTTGCTCAGTGGGTTAAGGATCCGGCGTTGCCGTGAGCTGTGGTGTAGGTTGCAGATGCGGCTTGGATCCTCCGTTGCTACAGCTCCGATTAGACCCCTAGCCTGGGAATCTCCACATGCCATGGGTGTGGCCCTAGATAAGGCAAAAAGACAAAAAAAAATTTTTTTCAACCCTGATAGAAATATATCATTTCTTTTTGAGATATCATCACCCATCATCTCTTATTCCAATTATTTCAGCACTTGAGATACATCTGTTATTCCTACTGGTAAACAGAATACTGTACAAAGTTAGAGGGCTGTAGATCTTGCTCCCTTCCTGGATCCCTGAGGTCTCAAACCCTTAGCTATCCCTGCTCTCACCTTCATATTCTACCTTCACCTCTTCTAGGCTCCTTTCCATTAATGAATGGGCTTGAATTACTGACTTTGCTTGGAGGTGCTTGCATATTTGCATCTTGATTGAAGAAGTACAAAACCCCCTCTGACCTTTCCTACATCTCCTCTTGGTGCTCGCTATGTCCTGTCTTAATTCTCAGCTATTTGCATCCCTCTACACAGAAAGCTCTGTAGAGTAAGCTCAGCTGCCTCATTCACTGTTGTGTCCTGTACCTAACCCATTGACCAACACAGAGTAGGCCCTCAGTCAGGATTGGTCTAATGAATGAAGAAGGATAATAAACTTCTACTTTCTGTCTCCCCCAGGCTCTTGGAAGAGTCCTGTTTTGAGGTTAGGGAATGTAACTTTACTTTAGATGGGTAGCTGAGGATTAAATAATCCAGCCTTGTTGACAAGCACACTGCGACCATGTTTTCAGTTCTAGTAACTGGTTCTTGCATCTTTCCCAGTTAATACACTTCTGCCTTTGAGTGCAGTTCCTCTGGTAGCTCCAGGGGACACGAGCCCTGCAATGGGACTTGGTCCTCTTAACTGAATCCTTGTCGTCCTCATCGCATGCCTATGGGGCAGTTCTGCTCTCAACGTTTATCCCTCGGACTTCTCTGTGCAGCCCAAGCCCAGGCTCCCTGATGTCCTATCCTTGACACCTGCTGGGGCCTTGCAGAGATCTGCCATATCCCAGAGAGTCCAGTCTCTGAGTCCACTTCCCCTTCCCCATTCAACGGTGCCAACATGCTGCTGAGCCCCAGAGGGACCAGGCCACAGTCTAGGATGTCCTCAGAATCACCTCCACCAGAACCACTGATGCCCGGGTTCTCATGTTCCTTGAAGATGGTTGGGGAAATGGATTGGGACAGGAAGGCAGGAGAGAAGCAGAGTGGAGAGCCCCAGGAAAGTGGCTAGTGCTTCTCTAGGTCCCAAACCCTGTCTGCAGAGAAGATGCTATTACAGTGGGAGTGGTTGACCCAGCGGAGGGGTGTGTGTGCATGTATTGGGTGGGAGAGGGTATAACATACCTTACTTGTCTTCTTATCCCCAACACTTGCCACAGAGCCTGCCACAGGTAGTCAGTAGATGTTATGGAAAGTCATGAACACATTCCAGCCTGAACTGGGTCCCTAACACCCTGTGTGATGTCGAACTAGTCAGTTCACCTCCGACCCTCAATTTTCCCATCTTCTAAGTGTAGCTCAAAGTGGCTCTTATACTATTATTTCAAGGATGAAGTGATTTAATGGATTGGGCGATGTGACATCGGTAAACTCCAGTATTTTTTAGCATGCCTTCCAATTAGTAGCAAGTTTTAAATTCATGCATCCAATTATATGAATGTTTATATATACAGATGACACACATCTTCTATTATATACTTACATGATATATATTTTTAATGGACGAGTCCAAAAATAGATGTTCTAGTATCCTCTTCCTATAACCCAGGGGGTAATCTTGTATACGCTAGTGGTGTTTATCTTACTTTGGAGACCATGACTTTAAAGTCGGATGAGATAAGGTCATGGAATGCTCCCACTCACAGCACTTCTGACACCAAATGTATGGTAGCTTTTCCACCACTACTTCAACCATCTGACACCACTGGGTGTCCTACAGTTCCATCCCATTTGGACTCTCTGTCTACCTGGAGTTAGCGTCAGCTCTCACAAGTTAAGAGCTTAGTCCCACAAGACTGCCTCCACTTCAGATGACAGGCACAAGCCCAGGATGGTCACTTCTGACCAACCAATCAGCTATAAATTCAGGAGTTCCCACAACTCCCTCCTTAGGTTGGATGATTTGCTAGAATGACTGACAGAACTCAGGAAAGTACTTTACTTCCTATTACTGGCTTATTATAAAGGGTACAACTCAGGAACAGCCAAATAGAGGAGATGCATAGGCAAGGCATGGCGGAGGGACCTGGTGTTTCCATGCCTCCTCTAGGTGTGACGACTTCCCAGCACCTTGATATATTCATCCAGAAACTCTCCAAACTCCACTATATGGAGGTTTCATAACATAGGCGTGACTGATTAAGTCATTAGCCATTAGATCTAACCACTTTCCCTTCCCCAGAGGTGGTAGTGGTGGGGGTGGGGTGGGGTGAGGTGGGCAGTGCAGCTGAAAGTGCCAAACCGCTGATCACCTGGTTGGTTCCTCTGGTAAGCAGACCCATCCTCAAGCTACCTGGTGGTCCCTCAAGAGTCACCTCATTGTTGTAAACTCAGGTACGGCTGAAAGTGGCTTGTTATGAATAACAGAAGACACTCCTTTACCTCTACCACTCAGGAAATTCTGAGGGTTTTAGAAGCTCTGTGTCAGGAACCAGGGACAAAGACCAAATCTATATTTCTTTTTCAAATTTTTTTTATTTTTATGATTTTTATTTTTTCCCTTGTAGTTGATTTACAGTGTTCTGTCAATTCCTACTATATAGTAAAGTGACCCCGCCATACACACACACACACACACACACACACACACACACACACACACACACACACACAGTCTTTTTCTCACATTATCCTCCATCAAGTTCCATCACAAGTGACTAGATATAGTTCCCTGTGCTATACAGCAAGATCTCATTACAAGCCTGTATTTCTTATTGTATCACAGATATCTAGGAATTGCTCTTCATATTAGCATTTTAGTGGCTAAAAAGTAATGCCTGTTGCCCACAGATATTTGTTCAGTAAAGCATATCATTACTATGGCGAAAATGCATACTGCTCTGTCATCCCTGTTGGATTCAGTAAAGTTACTTTCGTATTAAATTTTAAAGTGCTAATCATAAACATTTGTATTTTTCCTGAGTTGGCTTTCAAGCAGAAAAGGTTGCACACTGCTAAGTTAATGTCACTAGTAGCCACATGTGTTTCTTGGCAATGTGAATTCTTGGGCTTGTTAAGGCAAAAGGCTCCCTAGGGTGCTCTAAACAGATGTTGTGGAGGCATTATCCACATCAACAGGGAAAACTTTGCTCTCCTTCTTGCTCCATCAGAGAAGTTACATTGGCAATAAGCTGGTTCGCTCATTCCTTCATTTAACCCGAAACTTACTGAGTGCCGGGCACAGAGCTAGTCCTTGGAAGTAAAAGATTAAACAAGAGCGATGTGGTTTTTACCTTCATGGAGCTGAGACACTAACTGAGGTGAAAGACAACAATAACAACAAGCCAGTGAAACAATTACAGGTAGGGTGTGTCTAGGCCGAGAGTCCTCTCAGTGTTGAGACAATGCCCAGATGGAGAGGAAGACAGAGAACATATGATTCAGGAAGGTAGGGATCATGCCATGGCTTACCTTCTGAAGTCATGGTAAGGACATGGGTATTTATTTCAAGTGCATTATAAGGCCTTTGAAAGGCAGGGGAGGCCGTATGTAGGAAATACGCTGTGAATGATGAGATGCAAGCATGGAATTGGGGGATCCTATACTTGTTAACAGGTTTAGTGGCTATGGGTCAAACTCAAGCATGTTGCAGAAACGTAAATTAAAGAATTCCTATTGTGGCTCAATGGTAACTAACCCAATTAGTATCCATGAGGGCACAGGTTCGATCCCTGGCCCTACTCAGTGGGTTAAGGATCTGGCATTGCTGTGAGCTGCACTGTAGGTTGCAGACATGGCTTGGATCCTGGGTTGCTGTAGCTATGGGGTAGGCTGGCAGCTACAGCTCTGATTTGACTCCTAGCCTAGGAACTCTCATATGCTTCATGTGTGGCCCTAAAAAAAAAATGTAACTTAAATCCTTTTTTCTATACAATTTATCTTTCAAGTCCCCATTCTTCTAGGTAGTGGAAACTTTGCTTAGATCTTGATTATTTAGATTCTAGACCATTAAAGATAAACAGAGTCACTTCATTGTTTCCTTTGTCGTTTTAGGATTTTGTCCCTCCTCTTTCTCCTTCTCTTTCTCCCCCTGCCACCCTGGGTATTCTACTGATCACTAGAAATAAAATTGAATATGTCATAAAAATACTCCCTACAAATAAAAGTCCAGGACCAGATGGCTGCACAGGCGAATTCTACCAAACATACAAAGAGGAACTCCTTAATCTTTTCAAAAGAATGAAGAAGAAGGAACACTCCCAAAGACATTCTATGATGCCACCATCACCCTAATTCCAAAACCAGACAAAGATACCACCAAAAAAGAAAACCATAGGCCAGTATCTTTGATGAATATAGACACAAAAATTCTCAACAAAATTTTAGCCAAACAAATCCAACAACATATAAAAAAGATCATACACCACCAGATGGGATTCATCCCAGGTGCACAAGGATGGTTCAGCATAAGCAAATCAGTCAACATCACACACCACATTAACAAAAGAAAAATCAAAAACCACATGATTATTTCAATAGAGGCAGAAAAAGCATTTGACAAAGTCCAACATCCATCCATGATGAAAACTCTTACCAAAGTGGGTATAGAGGGAACATACCTTAGCATAATAAAAGTCATTTATGACAAACACACAGCAAATATAATACTCAGTGGAGAAAAGCTGAAAGCCTTCCTACTAAAATCTGGAACAAGACAAGGATGCCCACTCTCACCAATGTTATTCAACATAGTATTGGAAGCACTAGCCACAGCAGTCAGACAAACAAAAGAAATAAAAGGCATCCAAATAGGAAGAGAAGAGGTAAAATTGTCACTGTATGCAGATGACATGATACTATATATAGAAAACCCTAAGGACTCAACCCCAAAACTACTTGAACTGATCCACAAATTCAGCAAAGTAGCAGGATACAAGATTAACATTCAGAAATTGGCTGCATTTCTGTATACTAACAATGAAATATTAGAAAAGGAATACAAAAATACAGAACCTTTTAAATTTGATACCTGGGAATAAAAAAATCAAAAATCAGATACCTGGGAATAAACCTGACCAAGGAGGTGAAAGACTTATATGCTGAGAACTATAAAACATTAATCAAGGAAATTAAAGAAGATGCAAAGAAGTGGAAAGATATTTCATGCTGAGGGCTGGAAAAAATTAATATTTAAAAAATGGCCATACTACCCAAAACAATCTACAGATTCAATGCAATCCCTATCAAATTACCCATGACATTCTTCACAGAACTAGAACAAACAATCCAAAAAATTTATATGGAACGACAAAAGACCCAGATTTGCCCAAGCAATTCTGAGGAACAAAAACCAAGCAGGAGGCATGACTCTCCCTCTTGGACTTTTATTGTCTTTTCTCTTGTCAAGTTCTGGACAATCAAAAATACCTTGGCTATTGAGACTACAAACTCTGTCATTAAATAAAAAGTATCTACTCAGAAACTCAGTGGAATTGTCTTCTTTCACCAAGGTAGGGTGCGAATGCCTGCCAATCAGAGCCACGATTGTTGTTGACTCTTTAAACACCAGGGTTGGGGGAGAAAGAGAGGCAGGAGGGAGATGCAGCAAGAAAACACTGGCTGATCTTTCCAGATTTTCTCTCTACCTTTTCTCCCAGTAAAGCTTTGAATGACTTCTTAGGCTCTTTCCTGATCAATCCCCATCCCCACCCCCAACTCCAACCATTGTCTGCATCAAAGAGCTGGGGCAGAAAACTAGAGAGGATATTTTTTTTTTGTGGATATGTTCTTTTCAAGAAAATGTCCCTAGGAGGCTTCTATCGCCTCAGGGTGATTAGGACATTATATGAGGAATGTAGGGAGAAGGAAATTGCCCAGGTTGTCCTGTATCAAAATAAGACAGTGTTACTGTCTGGAGAGAAAAGATGTTTTGCACATTTAGGAGCTAAGATCTGGTCCAACTAAGGGGCAGAGAAGGTGGGTCCACAAGCCCCCTCCACTCCCAAAGTTGAGGTGTTTCCCAGGTTCCAAGAGCAGAGGTGAAGAGCAGACCAACGTCCATTCGCAGAGTATGCTGTCATTGGTTTCCAGAAGAAAGGGAGAGAAGGAGTTAAAGAATAAAGCCTAGTTTTCACTCAGGGGAAAGGAGACTGTTGGGCCGGGTGGGTTTCTATGGCCATGAAGCTTCCATGTTCAGCCTCCAGAAGGAGCCCACCAGCTCCCTTTTGTGACTGAGGGTGCGTTTATGAGATTGTGGCCGCTGAAATGGAAATGACTGTGAAAGGCAGGCTCAAGCTTTGTATCCCTCAGAGTACCTTCTGCTTTACCTAGCCCCTGCTAGGTACTAAGAAATGTGTAATGAATAAATAAAAATGTGCCTTCCCATTGCATTAGTTTGCTAGGGCTGCCATGCTGGGTAGCTTAAATAACAGAAATTTGTCTTACCATTCTGGAGGCTAGAGTCTGAGATCAAGGTGTCCATTGGGTTGGTTCCCCATGAAAGCTGTCTGGGAGAGTCTTCTGTGCACCCTTATCCTGGCCTCTGGTGGTTTGCCAGCCATACTTGGCATTTGGTAGCTTACAGGAACATCACCTGATCTCTGCCTTCAAGGTCAACGGAGATCTTCCCACGTCTCTGTCTTCACAGGGTTGTTTCCCTATAAAGACACCGGTCCTATTGGATTAGGAAACCAGCCTACAGCAATAAGACCTCGTCTTTACTCATTACCTCTGCTGTCATCCTATTCCCAAGTAAGGTCACATTCTGAAGTCCTGGAGGTTAGGATTTCAGCATGTGAACTTTTAGGGGCCACAGTTCAACCCGTAACACCCATCTTTTTGAAATCCAACACATCGTGGCGTCCCCAAAATACTGCCTCTGAAATATGACTTAAAACTACCCACTTCTCCCCAGCTCCTCTTCTGCTCTTTAATCCAGGCTGTCCTATAGCTCACAGAGTGGGGTTCACACTTCTCTTCAGCAGAAATGTCGCTTTTTGTATTTTACTTCAGCTTTACTGAATGTCTACCTCTAGTCACCATGGTGACTGATGCAGGAAGCTCAGTCTAGTCCACCCAGGTCAACTCAGTGAAAATCAGTGATTTCTTAGTTTTCTTGGACTTGCGCCTAATTGCATTCAAGTAGTCCTCCCTCCCCACCTCTCCTTGGCGAGGCAAGGCTATTCCTGCTGGGGGGACATCGTGGCGAAGTGGCACTGAGGAGGCATCCATGTTTCATATGTTCTGGTCTTGACCATGGGCTTCTGGCAAAGACCCTCCCCTGGGATTTGCTGAAGCAGCCTCAGCCCACCTCTCAGGACCATGCTACCATCTCCAGCTGCATCGCATGTTCATGCCATCAATACTCATCAAGCTCTTTCTCTAGAACCCGGGATAAGCTGTTTACTCTCCCTGAGGCTGCTGGGATCTACAGAACCCTTGAAAGCTGACCCCAGTCCCGGAAACCTGGACCCCTTGCATAGCGGTTGGTCGTCTTTGGGTTTATATGCATGGTTTGCTGGTGTCCCAGAGCTCCAGGTGGAAAGTCAGCACCAGTCTCTTTTATGCCTGGATTTTCTGAAACCTCTTTGAGGGTGCAGTTGTCTGTTTTCGAGGATGCACTGTCCATCGTCTGTCTCTAGCAGACTCTAAGCCTCCTGTTCACTTTTGTGTGTCCTGGATTTAACACAGTGTCTGGCATCGCATAGGTGATCGATAAAATACATGTTGAATGAATGATTCTCCAGCTGCCTTCCGGAGAGAGTTTCTGATATCCCTGGTGGATGACATGTCTTAGGATTTACAGTGCAGTGGCTAAACAAATCATGGGCTTTGGAGGCAGGGCAGACCGACATTCAGATCCCAGCCTGGCCCACTGGGGCTACCTTGGCCAAGTGACTTTTGCTCTATAAGCCTGAGCTGCCTCAGACATGGATGGGAAACTACTTCACAGTCTGAGATTGGGTGTAAATTAGATAATGTATATAAAGCACTTAGCATGCCTCCTGCTGCTTAAGTAAGTGCACTAGAAATGGCTTTTATTACTGCTGTGCTTTCTTTAGCTTCTGTGAACTGCTGAGAACTTGCAGCTTAAATGATTTCTGTGAGCTCTGAAGGAGGCACCAGTCCCACTTGGCCTCAGATCCATAGCGGCTGATGGTGGAGTTGGGTTCATCCAGCTGAGTTTTCACAGGCTCTGGAAAGGAGGCTGTGACAGCAGCCAGGGCTGATGCCTCTATTCCGGGCTCCCTGATGGTGATGATCATCTGGGGTCTGACCCTTGAGTGTTAGCTGGAAGACTGCAGGATTGCGGAAACTGTTTTTGTGTTCAGACAGATGGACGAGAAGTTACTGCAGTTGAAACACAAAAACCGCTTCTCTTTTTTTTCCTTACAAGGTACCAGATGATGGGTCTGAACTTCATTTCAAATTTCAGGAGCAGCAGAGATGGATTAGGAGATTCTGGACTGTGGGGGAAGAAAAAGATGTATTTTCTGGCAGGAGTTCCTTTTGGGATTTAGGATGAAAGCTGCTCTGTGAACACTGGTCTAATTACTATAATAAAATAGTTGCATCTTGCTGGCTTCTCTCTTCTCTGTTTTTTTTTTTTTTTTTTTCCTTGTTAGCTGCGTTAGGAAGGACCAGCGTGCATTGGGGAAGCGGTGACCCCACTGGTTTCTGTCTTTAGGTCGAGCGGGTGCCAACTTTAGGGACTGCTCCTGTTTTCCACAATTAGGTCCCTCTTTGTGGGGGAAATTTTGAGACCTGCACTTTGATTGTTTATGGAGGAAACCAAAAGCAGTCTCATGAGTCGGAAGTGGTAGGTAAATTGGCAAAGAATACTGACTTCCTTGTTCCTAAAATGCGCCAGAGAGAAATAAAATGATACCCGAGTAGTACCCACACAGCAAAAATCATCCTCACATTCAGAGTGGAAGTTAACGGAATAAGCAGGCCCTTCGTTTTCTCCCACCGGCTTCATCAGATAAGTAAGGAAACTGATGTCCTGAGCTCTGTCTCTTCGACTCATAGGTTTGTTTCTCAACTGATTCCAAAGTCAGAAGGTGGGGGTATAATTAGTTTGCCTTAAGTCCTAACACAGGATAAGCACTGGAATGGAAACAAGAACAGGGGGCTATGGGGCCAAAGAGGGCTGTCCCAGCAGGAAAGCCTTCACAGAGGAGGTGACCTTGGAGCTGGGATTGAAGGGAAGGGCCTTTGCCAGGTGGAGACCCAGAGGCTCGGTCGCTGCATCTCATTGGCCTTTGTCCCCATCTCTGCCTTAGTGTAGGGCAGGGCTCCCGGTAGGGGCTCCATACTTGTCCAGGCGGAGAGGCGATGAGCCCTGCAGTCCGCTTTCTGGCAGAGGCGGAGGAGTCCTGGGCAACAGGGCAGGGTGCCCTCCTGCCACACTCACCTCCTCCCTTTGACAGCACAGGCTCACGTGCACGCTGCAAGGCTAGAAGCAGAGGGCCTGGCCCGAGACTGGTGAGCAGGGGCCTGCAAGTGACTAGGAAAGTAGGAAGGATACAAGGGTGGAGTGTAAGGAAAATCTATGGAGATTTTATTTTTATTTTTTTGTCTTTTTGAGGGCGGAACCCATGGCATATGGAATTTCCAGGAGAGGGGTTGAATTGCAGCTGCAGCTACCAGCCGCAGCCACAGCCACTCCAGATCTGAGCCTCATCTGCAACCCACACAACAGCTCAGGGCAACACTGGGTCCTTAAACAACTGAGTGAAGCCAGGGATTAAACCCACATCCTCATGGGATGCTAGTTGGCCTCGTTACTGTTGAGCCAGGATGGGAACTCCCTAGGGAGAGTATAGAAGTCAAGAAAACTCAGGAGCTTAAAGCAAATGGCATTTGAAGTTGTGTACTTCCTCGGAAGGGAAACCAAGGGGAGCAACTCAGTCAGGGGACTGGCCCTTCAAACTTTTTCTAATACAGAGCGCCAACTTTGCGAGAGGGTTTTTACTGTGAATTGACTTTGGGTGAAAGCGTCTGGGGACTCCGGGAAAAGCCCACCGCACAGGCAGAAAACCAACTCTAGCTGAAAATAAAAGACTTAGAAAACTGTTATTGAAGAGCTGTTTTTCGGTGGTTAATCATTCCACATCTGGGAGTTGGATTCTTGTCCATTGATGTAATTGGTGATTATATTTTCTATAGGACATTTTTCATGTCAAGCAGACAGTGGCTCCAAAGAAGAGGGAGGGTGGGTCTTCATGGAAAGAGAAAGAAGTGTCATACTGATGCAGTGAGGGGGTGACCTCGGATTCAACAAAGGCACCCTGCTTGCACCATGAGCTACTCCCAAATCGTCAGCAGGAGCTAACTTTTGAAATGTAGTCAAAACCCTGTAATAACTCACCCCTTGGGATCTCCAAGTGATTTGGCTATGGCGGATCTTTGCCAGCTGGGTTCAAGTTCACTTAATCGTTCTTTCTCTTTCCTTCTTCCTCTCTCCTGCTTTCTCCCCCCGCCCCCGCCATAATCCCATTCACCTCTATCGGGTATTAGAAATACTCAAATGAGTAAGACACGGCTTCTGCCCTTACAAGAGAGAGGAGTAAGTCGACCAGGACAAAGCAGTAAGGTGTAAGAAGATTAAGAACAGGATTCAGAGGAGCACATAGGAGGAGCATCCAGCCAAGCCTGGAGGAAGGTGACCCCAGACTTTCAGAGAAGCTATAATGTCTGAGATGGGCTTTACGAGACGAGTTATCACACTAATTATTTGGTTTTGGCTGTTGAAGTTTTCCTTGGAGCTAACGTTTCAAATCGGTTTTGTTTATTTCGCTCTGTCCTTGGGAACCCTCTCCTGCATCTCCCCTTTCAACCCCTGCCTTCCTTGTCCACTGGAAGTACCGTCAATATCTGCAGCCTCCTTGGCTCCTACCCACTTCCTCACCTGCGATGGTCCCAGCTGTGACAGTTGACCACAGCTATCTGGTCTGCTCCATAGCCTTGCTCTTCTGAGGCTTCCTGGGTTTGAGCATCAAAGCCATGCTCCAGAATGGGGATGAATTTTGAAGGTCACTGGAAGTAGTGACAGATGGCAGAAACCTCAGCATCGTGCAGATCGTGCAGGTTCTGGACCATGGTTCCGGGTGGGCAGCATGGTCTTACTCTGCTGTGGACACCTGGCTTCCAGCTCGATGTTGCACTGACGTTCAGCCTCTCTCATCTCCCAGTTGCCCCCGTCCCTTGTTTTTAATCATCTTTAGGGAAATTCTCCAGTTCTGGGTCTAGTTGGCATTTCTTGTGTCATATCTTTTCTTGACACAGATGTGACAGTGTGCATACCAGGAGCTGGTAAATGTCTGCTTTGCCTAGAGTGGGACCTGGAGCATAACAGGAACACAGGTCTCCACTGACCTGCTGGTATGGGGATGGGTTTCCATTCCTGACCCTGTCCTTAGTCCCAAGTCTATTCCCAAGCATTCTGATCTTGGTTCCCAGCGTCTAGCTTGGCACTAGGATGCCTACAGGGATCTAACCTGTGCTCCCAGTCTCCATCTTACCATCGCTCTAACATCACAGCTCACTGCCATGAGCCTTTTGCCTTCTTAAATCATCACTGCTTTAAAACATGTTGTCGTACCTTAGGATGGACCATGAAGGCTATATTTCCCATGCTTGGGGAGTGACCAGCCCTTTGCCTTCTCAGGTGTCTAGGGTACCGAGTGGCTGCATAGGGCTTCTTTTGCCTCAGCAGACTTTGTTTTAGTTCTATTGCACTGCTTGTTACAGGTCTAGATGATATGCCTTTTTAAAAAAATGTTTCTTTTGCATCCTATCACAAGTTTGTATTTTTTAAAATGGGAAAAGGAAGCTCCAGGATCGGGTTCCAGACCAGATTCAAACAAGGTAGGCCGGCTCCACAGAAGCCCTGATCCCCATAACATTGCCTGGCTATTCCTGGAAAGCCTCTGAGGTCTCAAGCCAGCCCTCTGGGGAAGGTCCACAATTCTCCCCGACCCAGTGACACTCCACTTGGCCACTCTGCAGAGCTGGAGAAGGAAGATTCCACCTAGAGGACTAAAGTTCAGCCTCAAAACAGCCCAGGAGAGCTGTGGGGTTAGGGTTTGTTGTTGTTGTTGTTGAGCGAGGTTATCTCTTTATTAGGAAAGCACCAACACCTCATTCTTGGAAACTAATGGAATTTTATTTGCCTCAGGCTTATAACTTGCAACCAAAGCCACTGAGTAAAGAAAGCAAAGATTAAGTACACTTTAGGGAGAAGAAGACCACACACGTTGGTGACACAGGAGATCATGTTGACAAAAGCATCCACGAAGCGATGCAGTTATATATATACATGCAGTTTATTGTACAGCAGAAATTATCACAAGACTGGAAGTGAACTACACTTCAATAAAACAAAAAATAAATTCAATAGACAGGAAAAAAGTATAAGCCAAAAAAGAATATAATATAATCTATATTATAATATAATATTAAAATATAATCTACACGATACTATATAGATTGTAATATTCAATAGCGGTTTCAACAAAACTTTTTTTTTTAAATCAAGAGCAAAAAAGTGAGCAATGTTTACAGTAGACATAAATCTTATATAATTCAAAAGTCTTTTTTTTCACGTCATAGAGCATGAAATGGAAACGTCTATGTAGGTACATGTGGTCTAACTACTGTACATCACTGGGAAGTGGTGATTTTTATGAGATCATTCAGAGTATGTTCTAGCATATTTATTGAGCATAATAGGTCTCCAACCTTCTGCTCTTTCCAGCTATGCCAGGGCAGCATGTATTATGAACTGAGAGGAATGTAGGCCGCATTTCTCTAATTTCATTTTTTCATATGCTCATCTTCATCATTTTGACTTTATGTCACATAGACTGTTATTTACTTTTCCTGTAAATCAACTCAAATAATTAAAACATAAATATCTTAATCTTGTCCTAAACAAGTATCTGTGAAGCCATGTTTTTGTTTATTGCTTACATTTTTCCTAATATTAAATGAACTCAGAATAACTGTAATAGCAATATTTGCTTGCACACAAATTAAATCCTCTCACACACCTGCAGGGGCACATACACCACACTTGGTAAAGCACAGACTTAGAGGAGTTTTGAATGACTAGGATTCTTTTAAATCTAAAGAATCCATTCTATTCAACTGATCCACTTTTACTCAAGATAGGATTTCTAGGGGTTCCTGTTGTGGCTCAACGGGTTAAGAACCTGTCTAGTATCCATGAGGATGCGGGTCTGTCCCTGGCTTCGCTCAGCGGGTTAAGGATCTTGCATTGCTGTGAGCTGTAGTGTAGGTCAGCACCTGCTGCTGCAATTCAAACCCTAGCCTGGGAACTTCCATATGCTGAAGGTGTGGCCCTTAAAAGAAAATATAGGCCATTCAGAGGATTCTGTTCCCAATGCTTTATTATTATGGAAACTAAATTTGCTTTCACCGGGAGCTTTAATTCTTTATAAATGACTAAGACTTCAAACTCCCTTGATTTAACAAATATTTGAGCACTTAACAGCCCTGAGAGTGCACTGTGAGGCACTGTGTAGGGGCACACCTGGTCCTTCCTTTAAGCAGATCCCTTTTCCTGTGATGTTACGGAAGACGATGGCAAGGGCATGCTAAGTTCCTTTGACTATGGTATAGTGTTGTGCCAGAAACTCCAGTGAGGAGGTCTGTGGCTTTGGCTGGAGATCTGAAGGGGAACTCTCCCTCCTCTGAAACCCAAGCCATTTGACCACTCATCAGCTACATCAGGACAGAAAATGAAGCAGGTAAGAGACCATGGGGAAGAAGAAAAGACTGAGAGCTGGTTGGTTAGCCTTGCTCATGCCCATTTGCACCTGCCATGTACAGAGGAAAACATTCATGGGTAGGAACTTTGAGCACATTGCAGCCTCAGCTTTTAGTAAACAAGATCTAGTCAGGTCCTGGAATCTCCAGCCCTGGGCCCTCTGTGCGCCCTGTATGGGAATAAGAAGGAATGACAGAGAGGCTTATGTAGAGGCAGTGGCAGCCTGATAGATCCCTGAAGAGTAAGATTGTTTACAAATGCATTTGTGGATTTAAAGTTCCATTTGGGGACAGGAATGGTGGTTCTTTCTGTCTTACCTTTGTGGCCAGCCTCCATTCTGTATCCAAATACAAATTAAATTGATAACTGTCCACAACAGGACATTATTATGGTAGGAACACTGGTTAATAGGAATAACCTCCTCTAGGGCCTGGGTCCCTCCCGAGAAAATACCGTTGTGTAATGGAACTTTCTTTGGTCATCAGTCTGTCCTACCGAGTAGGAAAAGCATAGAGCCTTAGATGTGAATCAGTTTGATGCACATTGATTGGAATACTGCAGTTTGCATTGAAGTGCCAGTGCCGTGATGGATGTATTGCTGTGTGATTGTCTTTTAACTGTATGCATGTTCTGTAAGCCTGTATTTGAAGTGGCACTCAACAAGAGTCAGGACCATACTCAGCTGGTCCCGTTTGAGAAGAAGCCTAATGCCTACGTCAAGGAGTATGAAACGGCACTGGGTCCCTGCCAGTGCTGTTTTATCTGCTGCGATGCTATAAAGTGTCCAGATGGGACCATTGCCCCTTTCTACAATTATTAGGAGTGTACTTCCACCTAGATGGTGAGTCATTGTAACCCTCAACTTCCCCCTTCATCTAGGGGCGCTTCCCTTTCCTCCCACTGGGTCTGGGGCAAACAGAAGGCAAAAGAAAAGCCGTCTAGGTTTTATCCAGGCTGTGAGTTTAGGTCTTGGTACAAACTCCCATTAGTATAGAAGAAAAAGAACTCACTTTATTTCTACCACAGAAATGAGTTGGTTAGTTTTTAAACAGTTGAATGCAGCGTTGACTCTGCCACCAGCTCACCAAGTGTCTAAAGAGAATGGATGTCCCTTTAGACAACAGCAACAACAAATAGCACTTCATACACTTGTGAGGGACTCCACTGGAAGATGTCTGCAACCTAGCAATTGCTAAAGACCACTTGAGACATCTGTCACTTGAAAGAGACAATCTAAGGGACATGCTCCATGTCACTTTCACTACATCCTCTAAGTGCTATCTGTGCACTAATTCAGGCATTCAGGAAACAGCACACAAAGGCTTTTGAGCTCCCTAAAGAAAAGTCTAGCAGGAAGAAAAGACTGAGTGTTATGCCTTTGAAAGTCCTGAGAGTTGACATAGCAAAGGATCCTTTTGTAAGTGTTTTTTTGTATATTTGGTACGTCTTTTTGGAAGGGTCACTCATTCCACAATTCATGTAACATTTCCTGAAATTCATTGCTAGGAAAAAGCTTTTTTGACTGAACTGATTTATTAATTCTCTCAGCAAGTCTATATTGAATGTCTGTTGTGTACCAGGCCCTGGGCTAGGTATTGGAATACAGGTGAACCAGTATGTTCTCTTGTACTTGATATAAGCACTATGTAACCCTTGGTGTGTTCAGTTTGCTATATCTGGCAGGAGCACCAAACTCGAAGGAGCATTCAAATACATTTATTACTTCCTTCCAAGTAGAACTCTTTTATTCTCATCACATTTTTGTTAGTGACTACAGCTGTATTATAAAGAGATACAGTCTCATTTAAATTTTTCCTAGAGTACAGAAAGTTTGTTAGTCATCTGCTCTTCACACATTCTCCAATTCCCACCCCCTGCCCCACACTGTCATACCAAGAGCACAGAGACGGTAATGGTTCATACAATAGGGAGGTGTGTTGATAGAAAAAAATTGTAAAGTCACGAAGCCGCCTAAAAGTCAGTCTACTTTTTATTATCACCACACACCAGCAATTCTAAACAATGTCAAACAAAGATAAAATACTCCTCCTTATGGAGTGGACTGCTCTTTAAGCTCACCTTCCTCATAACACTGAACACACACACATACACACACTGAGAGAGAGAGAGAGAGAGAGAGAGAGAGAGAGAATATGCATGTGTATACAAATATATATACAGGAAGATATATAAATATGTATTTGTCCGACATATATCCTACACAAAATACAAATGGGATAATATGCATTATTCTTATAATATTTTTCTATTAATTTATAGTGGGATTCTTTCCATATCATTTCTTACATGTCCCAGTTCTTTCTTTCTTTTTTTTTTCTTTTTTTTTGCCTTTTCTAGGGCTACACCCACGGCACATGGAGGTTCCCAGGCTAGGGGTCTAATTGGAGCTGTAGCGGCCGGCCTACGCCACAGCCACAGCAACACGGGACCCGAGCCGCATTTGCAACCTACACCACAGCTCACGGTAACGCCAGATCCTTAACCCACTGAGCAAGGCCAGGGATCGAACCCGCAACCTCATGGTTCTTAGTTGGATTCGTTAACCACTGAGCCACGACAGGAACTCCATATGTCCAATTCTTTCTTAATGACCATCAGATATTCTGTGATGTGACTACATCATCAATTTTTCAACTAAACCTCCAATGGTTTCACTATTAGCATGATAAATGAATTTTGCTAATCCAGACTGATGGTCTTTTTCTTTTATTATGTAGAACTATCTCATTTACATTTCTTTTTTATAACATATATTTGTTCACTTAATTTTATCACAATACATATTTGATTATAGTACAGCTATATTTTCTGTTTATATTGTTGCCCCCAAAGCTTTTTTCTTTTTGGCTATTTGTTCTGTGAATTCTTTGTTTTGCTCTGTCTCCCCACTTCCCCATTTGGGGAGAGTTGATCACCCCAGTGGGAGGTCACTGCGGCTCCAAGTAAAGCCTCCAACTCACAATTGATTGTTGAAATATTCTTTATAAAAAATTCAAACAGTAACAATAGGATGTAGGTTGAAAAACAGGTCTCTCCCCATGCTTAACCCTTTCCACTTAGGTAACCACTCTTACTAGTTTTGTGTGTGTCCTTCTGGATCAAAAGTCTGTGCATATACAGCTCTGTAATATAGCATATGTATGCTTGAGCTTTCTGAGACCACAAAATATGCTGGCAGTTTTTCCATATCAGCATACATCATTCTACCTGAGCCTTGTAATAGCTGCAGAGTGTCCTTTAAAACTCATACTCCAGGGGTACTTTTTAGTTCAGACTTTCTCAGTTGCACATGATTTCTGATAACGATGATTCAGTATTTTCCTTCCTTTTGGTTTCTCTCATGCGTTCTGCCACCTCATGGGTTCCTCAAGTTGTTCAGAACTCCTGAAGGCCTAGTTAGGACAGGGGACAGAGTCAGGGGGAACTTGTTTGCTGGAGGTGAAAGGACAATCAGTAATTCCTGCTCATGCGTAAGTCTGCCCAACCTTAAAGTGCAGGACTAGGAGGAACATGACTGTGACAACTTGATGAAACAGGTATTCAAATGGGAAAGAGGGAGTTCCTGTTGTGGCTCAGTGGCTTACAAACCAGACTAGTACGCATGAGGATGCATGTTTGATCCCTGGCCTCGCTCAGTGGGTTAAGTATCTGGCATTGCTGTGGGCTGTTGTGTAAGTCACAGATGTGGCTCAGAGCCGGTATGGCTTTGGGTGTGGTGGGCAGCTGCAGCTCTGATTTGACCCCTAGCCTGAGAACTTCCATATGCAGCAGGTATGGCCCTAAAAAAAAAGCAAAAAAAAGGCAAAAAAAAAATAAAATTGGAGGGGGGAAAATTACATAAGTGAAAATAGTATTGGAGATGATCTTTTTCTCTCTAGTTCCCCTCCCTACAACAAAGAATGAAAACCCAAAAGAGACCAACATGTGTTTTGTTTTGGCTGTCATAAGGTTGGTTTATACAGGTGGCTTCCCTATGTATGTAAAATGTTTTCCATAAAAACAATATAGTTATATCTGAGACTGGGACAAAAAATAAGTTAACAGTATCAGATTAAACAAACAGATTCAAGAAGGGCTGAGATAAACTATTGGAAGTTTTAACCTCAGTGAGGTAGATGGTTAAAACAACTGGATCCAATCCCCCAACTGGTATTTATTATCCTCCATTCACGAAGACAAACAGAAATTTCTCCAGGGGGTTATGTGGAATGCTTTCTCTGGTGAGGTAAGACTCCTTCCTGTGGTTCTTTCAACTGGAGTAGAATTCAGCATAAAGAGTCCCCACACAAACCATCCACACAGCCCTACATATTGCAGATCTATTGGCTGCAGTGAGAGTGGGGAAAGGGTGGGGCACTCTTATTTAAAAAGATTCTTTAACAGTTTATTACATGTGCTTATTACATGTCTGTCACAGTGCTGAGCGTTATATATGCACTTATTTCATCTACTTTTCACAAATAGCATCATGAGTAGAATCATATTCCTAGGATCAAATTCTCACTCTGCCAACTCTAATTCTTTGCAAGATCATTTACCCTCTCTCTCCCTCTATATTTTTTTATGCATAAAATGAGGAATACTGATAGCACCCATCTCATAGGACTGTTGTGTGGTTTAAATGAGGTAATGCAAGGAAAACTCCCAGTAGGGCACTAGGGACCTGGTTAGCACTCATAAAATGTCTGATTATATTCATCATTATTACCCTCATGTGTTTCACTTTACAAATGAAGAAACTGGAATCCACAGAAGGAGTGTCTTTTACCGTGTCACCAGCCAATAAAGTGAAGCCAGGATCCAGACCCGGCTGGGTCTGACTGATTACAGAGATTGAGATTTTAAACATGGGGCTCTCTGGCCTCTTCATCACACCCAGTGTCAAAGCTCAAATATGGGGCTCAGAGCTCTTTGGGGATACCATGTGTTCTAACAAGACAAAATGCCTTTGAACTTCTGTATATAATGGATGCATTCCTGACCATTGTATTCATGTTGAATCCTGTTTTACCTTGGCTTTCATTACATGAATAATTTTATGATGGTGCCTTTCTTTCTTGCTCAGTATTTTCATCAAAGACTCATAAACACATTTGAGTCCTAGTTTACTCTCTGGAACCTTTATTATTCTTTCAAAGTTTTTGTCTGTTCACTACAAAATTAAGCCCCAGCTAGAGTTCCTCATAGGAGCTCAGTAACCATTTGTTGAATGCCACTAGGAATCTCATTAATATGCATCCTTTTATCAGTTTCTGAGTGCATTACTACAATGTTTTGCTGAGAACAAAAGATAGTTTTGTGTAAGTCCAGGCTGGTATTTCCACGAGAGTGTCGTTTTTGTTCTGCTTTTCAGAAGTGTGCAATTATACATGGAGATAAGAATATAGTTTTTGTTGTTTCAGAATCTTTTTTAGAAGATAAAATCCAAGCTCAAAATAAATGGAAGTACAGTTGATTCTCATTATCTGTGGTCATCATATTCTATAAATTTTCTGCAAACACTAATTTAGTGGTATTGAACCATTGTTCCTAGGGGAAATGCAAGGTTAGGTTCCTGTGAGCCTCTGGTCACAACATTTTCATCTGATTAATCATAACCTTGTTTTAGGTGTTTATCTGCTTAAAGATACCTTATTTATTATATACTGTTGACTCACTGAATTCATTGTCAGCATCACTGTAACTCATGCCTGAACAAAGCTTATCTAATATATGTATTTTCTCCTTAAGGCACATCATAGACTTCTCATGCTTGGGAAGCACATCAGCACTACGTTTAAATATGAAATCACCAATAAAAAAAGAACAAAAATGCAAAAACCATGGCACTAGACTTACCGTGAAAAGGATCCTTGCTTGCAATATGAGTGCTGAAACAATAAGGCAAAGTGTCACGTTGTTTGACCTCAGTACAGGGTACATGTGTGACTGGCAGCTTATGGCTCTGGGCATGTACAGGAATGACTATGAAAATGTCCCAAGTAATGAGATTGAGGTTACTAACAAATTTTAGAAATTATTAGAAAATTAAGCAAATTCTTAAATATGGAATCTGTGAATAATGAGAAAAAACTTTCAAAATGTCCCTTTTTGATCAGTTTCAGGTTTTAATTTGGGAACTTTGGTAGACTGATTCTGTTTATGGCCTCCATATTGGTCTTCCAGGTTTTCAGCCCTGTAGTTCACAGTCCCCTCCTACATTAATTCTAGGCTTAGTCATGTGACTTGACTTGGCCAATGGAATGTTAACAAAGATGGTGCTAGTAGAAGCTTGAAAAGCACATGTGCATTTCTTTTTTTTTCTCTTGGACCCCTGCTTCCATCATGAGAGCACAGCCCATAAGAAGGATGTGAAAGATATGTGGAAAAGAGCAGAATTGTCTCATACAATACCATTTAGATCAGCTGACCCACTAGCTGACCACAAATGCATGAGAGAGCTCAGCTAGGATCAGCTAAACCTAGTTCAGATCAGCCAGTCCCCCAACCCAATCCGTAGACCATGAGAAATAATCAACTTTTTTTTTTTAAAGCCAGTGTATTAGAGGGTGGTTTGTTATGCATCATTAACTAACTGATAGAGACACTTGAGCATCTCTAGTTTCTATTTGGGGACGTTAGCATTCTAGATCCTCTAGAAGAATATCAGACAGCTACTTCAGTTGAAGATCCATGCCTACCTGTCTGTCACGTGAAAGGTGGAAAATGAGATCAATCATAGACCAGAGAAGAGAGAAGGAAAAAAAATGACCAGAAGGGAAGGGCATTAGACTGGAGTAAACTGAGAGTTTTTCACATCCACCTTCCCAGGTCTTGATGAGTAGCTTCCGATTCTTTTAATTTAACTTTGGCTTGGATAAAACATTACCTGTTAAGGCTTTTTTTTTTCTTTTACTGGTAATGGTGGTTATTTTATTTATTTTACAGTGAAAGTTAAAGAGAAAAAAGAGAGAGGCAGCAAGTGAAAAGGAGGGGTAGAGGTGGAAAGAAGGTAGTAAATTATGTACAGAAAATAATTTCTCTTGTTTCAGTCTTAGAACATGAAAGGAAATTCACAAGTGGTTCAATCCATCAATAAGTACAGTATATTTCACTAGAAAAGCTACTGGCCTCAAGGCCTCATAAAAATTACACTTAAGAATACCATAAACCATTTAAAAGTCACATTTTGAGTCAAAATAATTTTCTTATAAGATATTAATTCTCAAAACGAGTTGTAAAATATCAATACAAACTAGCTTAGGCAATTTTTATTTCTGATAATAAAGCTGAAATATCTTGGAGAAAATGACAGCTCCTAGAAGGTAGTTCTCGGAGTCAATGAGTGAAAATCAGAGTCTGAAATGCAGTTCTCTTGGATTCCACTCAGTCTTTTAGTTCTCAGTTATTGAGAAGGTACCGGACTCTGTACTAGGGATCGCCAGGTCGGGTTTCAGAGGAAAGTCTCAAAACACAAGTGGGGCTCAAAATGCAACTTTAGGGTAATTCATCACCCTTTGGTTGGTCCAAACTTGTTTCTTGGACACTGACTCTTCAAAATGAAAAGAGATTTGAGCTAAAGATACAAATCAGAGGCAATTATTTTAAAATGCAGAAAAAATGTACTTATTTATTGAAGGACAGCTCTGAGTGGAACTAAAAATTCTGTAATGTAATTAACTGAAAATTACCTTACAGAAATGTATGCTCATCTAGTACTTTACAGCTAATGTTAAAATGATTCATTTGCTGATGTATAAATTTTACTGTTGGGATTTTTGGAGCAGTAAATATTGGTTTTACTACATATTTCTGTGATAATATGGGTCTCTAGAGTCAGATTTCTTAGGTTCAAATCTTCACTTTACCATTTACAAAATCTGTGGTTTTAGGTAAACTTCTTGACCTCTCTGTGCCTCAGTTTCCTTATCTATACGATGCAGATGACAAGATTACCTGCTTCCTATGTTTGCTGTGAATTAAATGAGATGATTCACGTTAAGAGGTCATCCTATGTCAGCTATTTATAAATGTACATTATTAGCATCAACTAGGAGACCGGGGCCTTTGTCTGACATTTCTCAAATCCATTCCCTGACCTCTCCTGAGTGTTGGTTTCAGTTCCACCAACATTCGTGCCTTCCTCTTCTTTCCCCCAGCTGTAGATGAATTTCTCATAGGTATTGCTATGACAGTCCTTTCCCACCAGGAACCCTGCCCTCCTGTGAAATGTAATATCAACACACGTGCTTCCAGATTTGGCTGACTATACCCAATTTAGCTCATGTGGAAATGGGAAATGGGAACCAATTTGCCTCCAAACTCTTCAGAGGACCCCATCCCCAGGCTACTGCCAAACCCCATAATACCTCTTTGCTGTCCTCCCAAACCCTGCCCGTCACCTCCCCCTGCATCTGCTCTGCTCAGCTGCTGCAACCTAGAAATTCCCTGGCTCTGAGAAATCCCTGCCCTGGCAGGGCTGGGCCCTTGGCAATGACATTTTCTGAGGCTATTTCAAGCATTGGTTGACATTTTTGTTAGATGTCTATGTGCTATACTTGAATGTAACTGAACCATGGCTCCACAAATTCACTCATACATATTTTCGCTACATTCAAACAACCTCCTTATTTACAGCTTCAAATCTCTGGGGACCTTCTGTTCAACCCTAGGAAATCCAAGGCACCTGGTGCTTTCTGAGGCCCAGATACACCTGGGTAAACTGAATGTACATCCTTGTTTTCCTCCTAACTATTTTTTCAAATCTATTTAAATGCAATTCCAGTCCGGCGCCTCTGGCAACTCCCTCCCAGTCTCCCTGAGCCAACCCCCTGATAGACTGTCAATAGATCAATTCTCATCTTGCCTTATTTAACTCATATGCTCTCTTGAGCTACCGCTACACAAACACACAAAATGTGGGAGGTCACAAGGGGTAAGAAATAATTTAGAGTCCTCGATGAGGTATAGCTTGGAAAGACCTGACTTCAGCTGACCCAGCCTCCAGCCGTAATTCTGCGTCGCCACTCACACCGACCTTCATCAATCTTCTTTCTTCCAATTAGCCCCCTTCCCTAAAGAAAGTGACTTGTTCACAGTTACATGGCATCCAGGAACAAAGTTAATTAGGAGCTAGGTCTCTAAGTAGTACCTCCTTAGGAAATATTCCTCCCATTTCCAGAAAATGGGTTTTGAAACGAAGCAAAACAGAAAATACTGTGACTGAACATAGCCATGTCTCTGTGAGACAGGGCCATGCATGTAGCATGTTTGTCTGGGAGAGATAAGACTGAGGCGGACTGTGTAATATTATTTACCTAATACTAGTAACAGTAATGGCTAACATTTATGAAGCATACATAGTATGCCATACGTCATGACAAAAGAATTCTGTATTTTTTTGTTTTAATTGTTGAAAACTTTTTATTGTGGTAAAAGGTGATACTTAGCATAAAATTTACCTTTTTAACCAAGTTTAAGTGTACGGTTCAGTGGCATTGTTGTGCGGTCATCACCATGATCCATTCTACAGAATATTTTCATCTTCTCAAGCTGAGATTCTGTGCCCAAACTACCCCTCACCCCCTTCCCCTAACCCGTGATAACCTCTATTCTACTTTCTGTCTCTATGGAGAGTTCCATATTTTAACTTATTTTGATTCGCATGACCACCCTATTCTTCATCAAAAAGGCCTATATGCTTACCACGTGCTAGAAAAATAAAAAAGAATATAGGTGTGACAGGGACAATATTTTCAAAACATTAAGCTAGTGCATTTTAATTTTTCTCCCACGTAGTGCCTGGTTGTCATTCCCTCCCCTGTTGTATCTGGGAAAGGGAGGTAGGGCTGTGGGATATGCACTGTGAGTGTACAGAAAGGTCATGGATGAAAAGAAAGGGGAAGTGGAAATCCTGCTCCTTCCATCCCTGGGGTTGTGGGAAGAAGGGGATAAAATTTAGGGAAGATGGGCTGGTAGCCTGTGGGTCCTGACCTTGCTTGCTTCTGGCTGGAGTCCAGGGGTTTATGTGAATGCGTGTTTATGGGAGAGGCAGCATTGGCAGGTGGAGGTACAGTCTGGGAGCAGAAGCGATCTTGGTGAAATGCCCTGTGTAGGACTCATGGAGAAGACTGCCTTGAAGAATGAACTGCAACCCAGGGCTGCCAGGCTGTGAGGTAGAGAGAAAGCCTGAATGAGAACTCTAGAGCCAGAATAGATGGAATAGATGCATAAGTTCCTATAGGTCAGCAGTGATGACTGGCTATATCCTACTGTCCACTTCTTTTTCTTCGTAAGTAACAGAATCCTACTTTAGGGGCAGAAATTCACCCAGGGGAAACACTGCATTGCAACTAGATATGGCCATAGAACTAAATTATGAACAATAAAATGTAAGCAAAAGTTTGAGTAGAACTTCTGGGGCAGCTCCTAAAAGGAAGCTGACCTATCAGAGAAACACTCTCCATCCCTCTTACTGTTGCTTGGAAGTGGAATAAAATGGCTGGAGCTTCAGCTGCCATTCTGTAACACGAGATGATCTTGGGCATAGAAGACAGATGTCCAGCAAAGGGGAAGACACATAGGAAGCCTGGAGCTTTGATAACTTCATAGAGTTGCAAACCCTGGACTCTCTACCTCTAGAGATATTCAGAGTTTGCTTATAGTGAGATTGCAGAGATTATAGGAGCAAATGGGAGTGAGGAGATGGATTCATGGTGGTTGAAATGAAGTGAAACTACAGCTAGGGACTTTGAGGCTGGCTGCTTGGTCTGAGGATTAAATGGCAGTCACAAGCAAATTTCAGAGGTTCACAGTTCCAGCAAGGGCCCAAATGAGTCTAAGTCAGCTGGGAAGATCCACTGGCCCCTGATTTCACCAAGAAAACAAATCAAAACATGAAGGACAGATACCACTGTTGGTTGGCAGCAGCCCACTCTGTAACTAGGTAGGAAAGGGAGACCAGAGGAAGCAGTAGATGGTACAGGATATGCCCAGATGGATCTTAATACCCCTAAGAAGGTTGCCAAAGGCCAGTTCTCGCCATGGGGAGGAGTAACAGGATAGAATAAAATGCTGCAAGATTGGGTATTAATCTGGAAGACACTGAATTAACCGAAGAAACTGCTTTAAGATTTGAATTGTGCTGGTAGTCACTGGATTGGATTAACTTTTTTGTTTTTGTTTTTGCTTATTACACAGTTGACAGTAGAGGTTGTGAGGAAGATCGGATCAGATATATTAAAATAAAGATCCTAGGAGTTCCTGTAGTGGCTCAGTGGTTAATGAATCCGACTAGGAACCATGAGGTTGCAGGTTTGATCCCTGGCCTTGCTCAGTGGGATAAGGATCTGGCGTTGCCGTGAGCTGTGGTGCGGCTCGGATCCCACACTGCTGTGGCTCTGGCACAGGTCAGCAGCTGCAGCTCTGACTGGACCCCTAGCCTGGGAACCTCCATAAGCCACGGTTGTGGCCCCAAAAAGTCAAAAAAAAAAAAAAAAGATCCTAGCTACATTTGTTTTACAGATGCCTGAATGGTCTTTATTATGAACATGACGATTTTTATCCTCATTTTACAGATGAAGAAACTTCAGTAACTTTAAAGTCATATGGCTATTAATTATGTTTATATCTAACAAGTTGTAGGTTTGAGGCTATATCTCCTTCAGAAAAGAAAGACTGAGTAGCTGCCAAGGCTGCAGTATACCCATTCTACGTGTTCAGTGTTGGGTAGTGGATCAAACTCACTTTTAGAACTTTTCTGATTTCCAGATTCCTTTCTGCTAGATCATGAGGCTTTTAGGAGCTGGATGATTTTGATCTGACTCCAACATATACCAGCATATGGATATGAACCTATTATTCTTGGTGACTGAGACTGCCAGCACATAATCAATTTTTGAAATGAAAGCACACAGCCTATAGATTCACACAGGAAGTGGCAAAACAGTCTAATAGCTTTAAGAGTCACTGACTCACCAGGATGCAGCTAAAAGGAGATGAGAATGGCCACACCTAAAACACTGACCTTGAATCCTCAAGCAAGTCTTCATAGTTATATCACTCATTCATTCATCAAATATTTTTGAATGTCTCTAATATGCCAAGCACAGACTGAGTAGGGAAGAAAGAGACAGGGAATAACTAGGTAAGACTGATCTCTCAATACTCTGTTGTCCTTTTATTAGTCTATAACCTTTCCTACCTCAAGTATTTCAATTATTTTCATAAAATTCTACTTAGAAGCCATCTAAAATGCAAGCATCTTATAAACTAAAATGTCTGGGGTAAGTAAAAAGATGTGAAGAGAATATATGTAGTTCCCCACAAAGGATTGATACTTTTCACTTGTTAATGTCCAGAGTTTAGTTCTGTAGGCTACTGATAAGATTTATCTTTATGATATGCTCTACCTAGCTATGTTTACCTATAAACGTGTAAAGTGATTGTACCCTTTGACCCACCAATTCCACATCATGGAATTTATCCTCATGGATATACTTGAACATGTGCTGAAAGATATTTGTATAGTTATGGTAGCACTGTGTCAAAGAGAAAAAGTATGGAAACAACCTAAATGCCCAGGAATATAGAAATGATGGAATAAATTATAGTATCAAGTGGATAACTCTGCAGCCACTAACAAAACTAAAGTAGAACTGTCGATGTACTTTGACAGCTCTAACAAGGAACAATTCCAGCTGACACTGTTAAGTGAGAGAATTCGAGGAACAGAATTGTGAATACAGTGCTACTATTTTGGTAATAGCGTACTGGGTAGAAAAAAATACAGAGGAAATCAAAAATGAAAGAAAACACTCTTTCTTCATAATTATCAAAAAGTATGTGCTGGGTGAGAATCCCTAAATTTGTGCATTATGCCTAGAGTATGAGTCTAAAAGAAGACTGGTTCCTTATGATAACATATTTTGGCTCAGCTGCAAGTTTCAATGCTCATGACATGGCTGAGATAACCCGGAGTTTGATCAAGGGTCAGCGAGACCGTGGGCCGGCTGCCACATACTGTCCTTGCTCTTTCTTGGATGAGGCGTGAAAGAGATCTGGGGGAAAAAGAGCAGTTAAAAGTTGGAAACCAGCGTGGGAAAGGGGACGGGAAGGGCAGTGGAAAACCTGAAGACTAAGTCCCTCACTTTGGAGGGTAAGTGGGGTACAGGCTTGCTTTCTTCTTTTTTTAAAAAAATGAAATAGAGTTGATTTACAATGTTGTGTTAATTCTGCTGTACAGCAAAGTGATTCGGCTATACATACTCATCTGTTGATGGACATTTAGGTTGTTTCCATGTCTTGGCTATTGTGAACAGTGCTGCTATGAGCATTGAGGTGCATGTATCTTTTTTGGTTTTTGTTTGTTTCCTTTATTTTTTGCCTTTTTTTTTTTTTTTTTTTTTTAGGGCTGCATATGTGGCATATGGAAGTTCCCAGGCTAGGGGTTGAATTGTCGCTACACCTGCCAGCCTACACCACAGCCACAGCCACGCGGGATCTGAGCCTCATCTGCAACCTACAGCACAGCTCAGGGCAGCACTGGATACCCAACGTACTGAGCGAGGCCAGGGATTGAACCTGCATCCTCATGGATACTAGTCAGATTAATTTCCATTGTGCCACAATGGGAACTCTCTGTATCTTTTTGAATTCTAGTTTTATCTGGATATATGCTTAGGAGTGGGATTGCTGGGTCACATGTTAGCTCTATTTTTAGTTTTTTGAGGAACCTTCATATTGTTTTCCACGGCAGCTGCACCAACTTACATTCCCACCAACAAACAGTGTAGGAGGGTTCCCTTTTCTCCACACCCTCTCTAGCATTTGTTATTTGTTTTCCTCACTTCTTTATAGTTTCTTTCCCAGATATTCAGTCAGTGGGGAAAGCTCCCTGCGGAGAAGTGCTGCCCCATCACCCCCATGTGGAGATGATGGGTTGAAGGAGGGAGAAGAAGAAAGCTGTGGCTCCTCACCAGAGCTAACGAAGCAGCTTCTCTGAGAGGGTGGGTCCCCTGGGCATCCCCGAGCTCCCAGCTGTCTCCATGTACCTGACACGAGGAATTCATTAATCATTCAAATGGACAGATTCATGGTGGGCAAACAGCTCTGTGTCACCACTTCCCTTGTGAGTAGAATGCAAATAGAATTAAATATTTGCAGAAGGTGTGTGACAGATGGGCTGTTTGGAACAGTCTCATTTATGGTCACTAAATGGGGACTTTTGAAACAGAGCACCTGGAATGTTGGTGGCCCCTTTCCAGGCAGGAGTTGTAAACCCCATACTATCCAGGGTTGGGTTCCTTATGTTTCCGCAGAAGCCCAAGTGACTCTTCCACACCTCCCTCAGCCAGGTCCCTGGGTCTCCCTCCCCCTGGAGATGAAGCCACTGTGAACCCTGCTGCCTTCCTTTCCCCGTCTCAGCACCATCAGGGGCTTAGGCTGGACTGCTGTGGTTCTTCACTGCTGGGAGCAGTTTTCAGTTTTGGGGAAGTAGATGCTGGGGGCTGGGTGTGGCCCTAACCCAGATGGAGTGCCTCATCATCTCTGCCTTAGCCTGGCCGATTCCTAAATCTTCTTTCCCTTCTAATTTTATTTTAAAAGTACTAAAAGGGACCATATTGATATGTGTTTCCTGTCCAGAAATTATAACCAGCCCTCCCGAAGGCCGACATGCGATTGGTAATGCAGGTCTAGGGATGCTTCCAGAACCCCAGAATCCACAGGTCACACCACAGTGGACGGTGGAGGCCTAGCCCCACTCTCTGCACGTTTGGGCCCCGAGTGCCGGAGTTGTAAAGTGCCTTTCGAGGTTGCGCAGCTGGGCCTCCCTGTGGCTAAATTCAAAGTCATTTCTCTAGACTCCCTGGGGGCAGTTATTCCCACCTTGTGTAGACTCAGTGACTTTGTGTGTGAGGAGGTTGGTTTTCAAAGGAAAAGGGCGAGGCTCTACTTTGCAGTTCTATGGTGACATTAGAGCCCTGGAAGCGTCAGACCCAAGGACATTCAGTCCCTGAAAACTTTGAAGGCCTGTATGTTCCTTTGCCCTCTTACTCCAGGGTGGTCACTTCCTGGAGCCTTCAACCACAAATGTCACCTAAGACCGCTGCCCCCACTCCTCCCTCACACATCCACTGTTTCTCCCAAGGCCAATCTCCCACTCTCAGCAGACCATCCAACAACCCTCCAGCCTCCACCACTTCTCCACTTCTTTTTTTTTTTTTTCTTTTCCGTTTTGGCTGCCCATGGCACATGGAGTTCCCAGGCCAGGGATCAGATCTGAGCCTGAGGATCAGTTGCGACCTAAGCTGTAGATGTGGCAACACCAGATCCTTAACTCACTGTGCCAGGCTGTGTATCACGCTTGCGTCCCTGTGCTCCTAAGATGCCACCGATCTTGTTGCCTCACAGTGGGAACTCCAGCCTCTACCACTTCTGAGGCACTTTCCACACCCTGACCCAAAGTGTGGGTAAATTTCATGTGTGTGTCCTTTCTCTTAGAACTGCTTCAAGGAACATTAAAGTCATACTTGAGAAGGGCATTGAGATCAGATGAAGAATGAATGCTATGAACTTTACAGGGGCCTCCTGGGGCCAGAAAGTTACTGTTGGGCATGTGCCTTGACCTCCTGTCCCAAGACACCTGCTTTCTCTGTGACTGCAGCATTCACGGGTCTCCCTGAAGCATGTGGGTCAGGCAGCAGAAAGTTCAAGGGAAAGCTTGGGTTGCATCATGCAACTTGCAAGCTCTCAGGGCAGTGGAGAAGGGACTGAGGCACTAATCCACAGAGTGAAGGCAAGCAGGCCAGGCAGGGGACATCTCCCAGAGATGGTGGTTATGAAACTTTGGCTGCTTTCTGGGGAGAAGAACCCCCAAAAGTTCTGGACTGTGGAGCCAGGAACTGGGCCATGGTTCAGAGTTTCTGCCAAATCCCTGCCATTATAGAATCTCTGGGTAAGGGAAGTGTGCAGAGAACAAGACCCGGTCTCACTGTTCCACATCCCTGACCTGCACACTCAGCATCTGCTTGTACACGTCCAATGACAGATGTCTCACTGCCCAGGAAGGAAGTCCATTCCCTATGGGGGGGGGTCCCTCTACTGATATCAAGTCCTCGTGACTTGTAGTTGATCTGAGTTTTACTCAAGGAATAACACAGACCAGTTTAGTTGATTTTCCAGATAATAACACTTTAGATATTCAAAGAGACACCAGTTTCTTCCCTGTCTGCCTCCACCCTGAAATATCCTTCAGGCTCTGCATTTTCAGTTTCTTAGACATACTTGTTTGGACTTGTTCTCTTTATCAAGAGTATTATATAGTAGGCAAAACACAGGCTTTGAGTCAAACAAGGATTCTAGTGTAGGTTCTGCTGGTACATTAACTTTGGAATTTCAGCATCATCATCTGAAATTGGGAATAAAACACTATAATGGGGGAGTTATTATTGTGCAAGCTTGGGCATTCTTGACTGGTTCAGATTATTCCCTGTTGGTACAGGCATGTGTGGACTCTGTCTTATTCCTTTGAATGTTCAGTGTGAATCAGAAGAAAACCAAGAGATCTTTACCATATGCCAGTGGTTTCCTGTAAAATGAGGTTCCCATGGCATGTCTCTTAGGGACTGGACAGCATAGTCTCTGAGGACGGTGAAAGGTGCTGCTCCCTTGAGTAGAGGCTCCCACTCTGAATACTCAAATGGTGCCTTTTGTGATGCTTTGTCCCCCCACTATTCCTGGGTGGCAACCCCTTTGTCTTCTTGGACAACTTCTCTGTGAGTAGCTCCCAGGCTCTGGGCACAAGAGCTCAAAAGAATGGAAAGTTAGCTTCCCTTCTTTTAAGGAGTGGATTGAGGTGGGGCTTAAACATCAACATAGGTAGTGCAGTACAGAAAGGGAAGAAAGATAAAACTGCTGTCTCTCTGTATTAAAACAGTCTGAGCCTTCATCATCACCCACAACATCCACCTTAGCAAGTTATTATAAGGGTTCCAGAAATGCCTAGCTCTCGACCTGGCCTGGCCATGAAGGATGCTCAATGAATGAGGGTCATTATACTTCCTAGAAGTAATCCTTACACTGGTAAATTGTGTGGCCCCCAGTGGAAAGCGATACTTCAGGAAGTATTTGCCTGGGCAATGCAATGCAGAAATATGATTTCCCTTAAATGGAGCATCTTTCTTCCACTGAACCATGTTGAGGATGCAAAACCATTGCTGGGGCCTGTATCATACTATTAACCCCCATTTGTGCTGTCATAACTAAATTCCTAGAATTATTTTTTGCATGTGAACCACGTATGGTTTAGTTAAATTTCTCCCATTGTCTGCTTCTGTGATTAATTAAAAAACTTGCAGGGTATCATTTCTTATTTACCCTTTATGTAATTTTGTTTCAAACCTCTCTAAACCTTAGCTTTCTTATATGAAAACTGAAAGATTTGCTCTTGGTGATCTTGAAGATTTTGTCCAGTTCTGACAGTCTTGTATTTCATAAGTTGTGTTCATCTTTAGATTCTTTTAGAAATCTAACAAACCTCTTACAACCATTTTACCTCTAAGTTCTACCTTCTCTGCAAATCCAGGACTTGATTCTTGTCTGACAACTTCCAGTCCTAGGGCCAAGAACAGAACCCTGCCAGAGGTGATGGTTAATTTTAATTTTATGTGTCAGCTTGTTTGGGCCATGGGGTACCCAGTTATTTGGTCAAATATTATACTGGGTGTGACTATGAGGGTGTTTTTGAAAGAGATTAATATTTAAGTCTTGGACTGAGTAAAGCAGATTGCCCTCCCCAGCGTGGGTGGGCCTCATCCAATTAGTTGAAGCCCCAAAAAAAACAAAAAGGCTGATCTCCTTTGATTAAGAGAGAATTCTTCTTGCCTAATTGTCTTTGGACTGGAATACTGGCTTTTTTTCCCACTTGTCTTTGGACACCAATTGAAACATTGGCTTTTCTAGGTCTCAAATATACCAGACTTCAAACTGGAACCACACCACTGGCTCTCCTAGTTCATAGGCCTCCACACTCTGATGAAACTAAATTATTGGTTCTACTAATACCAAAACCAAACAAAGATACTACCAAAAAAGAAAATTATAGGTCAATATTTTGATGAATATAGACTCAAAAATTCTCAACAAAATTTTAGCCAACTGACTCCAACAACATATAAAAAAGTCATAACCGCAACCAAGTGGGATTCATCCCAGGTTCACAAGGGTGGTTCAACATATGTAAAGAAATAAATGTCATACACCACATTAACAAAAGAAAAGTAAAAAACCACAAGATCATCTCAATAGATGCAGAAAAGGCATTTGCCAAAGTCCAACACCCATTCATGATAAAAGCTCTTACCAAAATGGGTACAGAGGGAACATACCTTAACGTAATAAAAACCATTTACAACAAACCTACAGCAAATATAATATTCAATGGAGAAAAGGTGAAAGCCTTCCTGCTAAAATCTGGAAAAAGGCGAGGTTCCCTACTCTCACCACTTTTATTCAGCATAGTATTGGAAGCACTATCCACAGCAATCAGACAAACAAAAGAAATAAAAGGTATTCAAATTGGAAGAGAAGAGGTAAAACTGTCACTGTATGTGGGTGACATGATACTATATATTGAAAACCCTAAGAACTCCACACAAATCTGCTTGAACTGATCAAAAAATTCAGCAAAGTATCAGGCTACAAGAGTAACACTCAGAAATTAGTCGCATTTCTGTACACTAACAATGAAATATTAGAAATAGAATAAAAAAATACAATACCTTTAAAAACTGCACCCCTCAAAATCAAACACCTAGGAATAAACCTGACCAAGGAGGTGAAAGACTATATACTGAGAACTAGAAAACATTAATCAAGGAAAGTAAAGAGCATTCAAAGAAATGAACAGATCTTCTACGCTTCTTGGCTGGAAGAATTAATATCATAAAAATGGCCATATTACCCAAAGCAATCTACAGATTCAATGAAATCCCTATCAAATTACCTATGACATTTTCACAGAACTAGAACAAACAATCCAAAAATTTATATGGAACCGTAAAAGACTGAGAATTGCCAAAGCAATCCTGAGGAACAAAAACCAAGCAGGAGGCATAACTCTCTCAGACTTTGGGCAATATTACCAAGCCACGATAATCAAGACAGTGTCGTACTGATACCAAAACAGACATACAGACCAATGGAACAGAACAGAGAAACCAGAAATAAACCCAGACACCTACGGCCAATTAATCTTTGACAAAGGAGGCAAGAATATAAAACGGGAAAAAGTCTTTTCAGCAAGTGGTGCTGGGAAACAGGACAGCTGCATGTAAATCTAATGAAACTGGAACACATCCTCACACCATGCACAAAAATAAACTCAAAATGGCTTAAAGACTTAAACGTAAGACAAGACACCATCAAACTCCTAGAAGAGAGCATAGGCTAAACATTCTGATATCAACTGTACAAATGTTTTCTTAGGTCAGTCTCCCAAGACAACAGAAATAAAGGCAAAAAGCCAATGGGACCTAATCAAACTGACAAGCTTTTGCACAGCAAAGGAAACCATAAAAAAGACCCCAAAGAGAAAACCTGCAGAATGGGAGAAAACAATTTCAAATGATGCAACTGACAAGGGCTTAATCTCTAAAACATGCAAACATCTTATACAACTCAACAGCAAAAAAACCAACAACCCAGTTGAAAAATGGGCAAAAGACCTGAACAGACATTTCTCCAAAGAAGATATACAGATGGCCAACAAGCACGTGAAAAAATGCTCAACATCGATAATTATTAGAAAAATTGAAATTACAACTACAATGAGGTACCACCTCTTACCCATCAGAATGGCCATCATTAACAAGTCAACAAACAACAAATGCTGAAGAGGGTGTGAAGAAAAGCGAACCCTCCCATACTGTTGGTGGGAATGTAAATTCGTACAACCACTATGGAAAATGGTATGGAGGTACCTCAGAAAACTAAATACAGAACTACCATATGACCCAGAAATCCCACTCTTGGACATATATCCAGACAAAACTTTCACTGAAAAAGATACATGCACCCATATGTTCACTGCAGCATTATTCACAATAGCCAAGACATGGAAACAACCTAAATGTCCATCGACAGATGAATGGATTAAGAAGATGTGGTATATATACACAAGGTAATACTACTCAGCCATAAGAAAGAGCAAAATTATGCCATTTGCTGCAACCTGGATGGAACTAGAGACTTGTACTACGTGAAGCAAGTCAGAAAGAGAAAGACAGATACCATATGATATCACATATCTGGAATCTAATATACAGCACAAATGAACTTCACAGAAAAGAAACTCATGGATTTGGAGAAGAGACTTGTGGTTGCAAAGGGGGAAGAGGAGGGAGTAGGATGGACTGGGAATCTGGGATTAATAGATGCAAACAATTGCATTTGGAATGGATAAGCAATGAGATCCTGCTGTATAGCACTAGAACTATATCTAGTCATTTATGATGGGGCATGATGGAGGATAATGTGAGAAAACGAATGTATATGTATGTGTGACTGGGTCACTTTACAGTAGAAATTGACAGAACACTGTCAGACCAACTATAATAGAAAAAATAAAAATCTTTAAAAAAAGTATTGGTTCTCCTAGGTCTCTAGCTAGCTGTCACACCCTGTAGATGTTGGGACTTGTTTCCATAATTGTATGGGCCCATTCCTTATAATAATTTTCTCTCTCTAATTTATACATATCTCATTTATATATGTATGTAATTTATACACATACAAATTTTATTTGCTTTCTATATGCATAAATTACACATTTTATACACCTAAATCATGTACATAAATTATATATTAGCACATATAAATAAATTTTACATATTATGTCTATAAACATTTATATTAACTTAAATATTAAACAGTACGTGTACTACGGGTTCTGTTACTCTAGGGAGCTCTGACTAATACACCAGGAGAGGTTGCCATCTGCACTGAGCAAATCTCATCAATCAACCCCCTATAACAGGGGTCAGCAAACTATGGCCCCTGCCTGTGCCTGTTTTTGCAAATAAAGTTTTACTGGAACCCAGCCATGACTGTTTGTTCATGTACTGTTTATGGTTGCCTTCACACCATACTGACAAGAGGTGAGTAGTTATGGCAGATGCCATCTGTCCTGCAAAGCCTCAATCATTTATCTTTTGGCTTTTTTCAGAGAGAAGTTTGCCCACATCTGCCCTAGGATACAGTTGTTCGGTCTCCCTTACCTCCTCAGGCTTCTTTTCTTCTTCTTGATTTGCTTCTTTTCTTTATTGTCCAACTCTAAAATGTGGGCCGTGTCCATCTCTGAACTTGGTACGTTTAGCTCCAAGCTGGTTTCTGCCATGCCACCTAGGAATCGCAGCATTACAGGAGACTGTTTCTAGAACCATGGGCCGAGTGGTCTAAAATTTAGTTCTGCCGCTATCAGCTTAGATGGACATATTTAGGTGAGATGTAAGAAAGGACTTCTCAATGATACTGGAACCTATGGGCATCAATACCCTCAGAATTTTGGGGGCTTTACCCAGAGAGCCTTAAGAATGGAGTAATCTGATCACTGAGACAGAGAAAAGGAGTAATCTGAGCACTGAGTTCAGGTGTGATTCTGTTCTGAGCTGAGAGGATAGGTTAGATCCCTATTTTCCAAAACATGGTATGGTTTCCATCCAATAAAGAGCATATTAGATAATTTTAGGTGCTATGTGAATCAAATTTCTCATTTTTAATATTAATATTCTAATTAAATCAACATTCCAATTTTGATGTGCACTAAAAAAAAATGTAACCAGCACACCTAAGCTCTAATTTTATGGTAATTATTGCTTAGGATAGGACTAAAGATGAACGAGTCAGTGCAGAGATGAACTAAGGAAAATATTAAAGGAATAAAAATCACAGGTATTAAGCAGCAATGGCAAAAATCACAAAGGCGGGGCTCAGATGGAAGGGGCTGGGGAAACGCTATATTGAATGACAGAACTCCCGCCCTTGTGTCGACCGCAGTCTTGACCTTTGTAAGAGTTTCATTGCAATTTAGATCCTTAAGGGCTCTTTCTTCCACCCACTGTCGGTGTGACGGCAGAGATTTTGCGGGTTAATGTGATTTTCAGGTAGTTGGTGCGGAGACCCTGCAGCCGGACCCAGGTAATGAAGAGCTCATTCCTCCAGCAGCCGAGGCAGCTTATCATCCCCACGCGATGCGCGGCCGCTGATGAAGATGGAATGGCCAGGCCAGGGCTGTTATTAATGCCCGCGCTGGATCTGTGAGCATCTGCAGGTGACACCGAGTGAGACGCCCTTCACTGAGCCCACAAGGACAATGAAAGCCAGCGCGCCTCTTGGCTGGGAGCCAGAAACAGGCTTGTTGTCAGAACGAAGAAATTCATTAGAGGAGATCTCCTGCCCGGGACTGAAGAGATAAAGGAAGAGGGGACGGGGTGTTGATGGAGCGACAGCAAATTGAAACTTTTGTCCCTTGCTCCAGGATGCGCTTAGGCCCCTGCTTCTTGAGGAGATTTATGACACAGAGGCGCGAAAGGGGCTTGTGAAGGCTGCGATCACCCAGCCATCCCACAGCCCACCCCCTCAAGCCACCTCCTGTTTACTTTCCGGGGTCGGAGGAGAGGGCTGCCATGACACCACTGTGCAGATGGGAGAATTCTGAGTGGGAGGACGTACTGCCAGCAGACATGGTGGTCTCTAAAGTCCAGTGACAGCAAAATGAGAGTCTGGGATCCAGATGTGGGATACCTGGTACCAAGTCTGTCCACCTAAACGAGGTGGGAGTACATGGCCATAGTATAGGTGGAGACCACTGTGGCCTGGGAGGGGGCGGCCACTCTGGGCACCAGCCTTTGTTTTGTTGAGGAAATCCAGGTCCTTGTTTCTAGAACTCTGTGGTTTCTAGATGTGGATATTTAAAAAATGTACAGAATCTCCTAGTTTAAAAACATTTAACCTTAGTTTAAAAAAATATTTTTTAAAAAGAGGAAAGAAAAGAAAACACCAGGCTGATAAAACCCATGGATTGTTTGGACTGCGGGTCTCTGCGGTAAGCAGAGAATAATCCCCTCCCCCTGCACTCTCCCCAAGCCATGTCTCTGTCCTAATTCCCAGGACCTGTGAATGTGTTATGTTAGATGGCAAAGCAGAATTAAGATTGCAGATAGAAGTAAGTGGCTAATCAGATGACCTTGAGATGGGGAGATGACCTTGGATTATCCTGGTGGTCTCACTATAATCGCTGTTATCCTTAAAAGTGGACAGAGGAGGCTGAGGAGCCGGTGTCAGAGTGATGAGATGTGAGAATGAATCAGTGCAATGTTGCTGCTTTGAAGATGGAAGGTGTTCAGGAGCCAAGGCGTGTGGGTGGCCCTCTGGAAGATGGAAAGGTCAAGGAGACAGATTCTTCCCTAGAGCCTCCAGAAAGGAAATCCTCTCTGTTGACACCTTGATTTGCCCAATAAGACCCATTTCAGACTTCTCAACTCCAGGGCTGTAAGATGATAAAATATCGACAGTGTTTAAACCACCAAATTTGTGGTAATTTGTTATAGCAGCAAAGGGAAGTTAATATAGCCTCTATCTTCAAATTCCAACCTGGAGTTTGTATGGGAGAAAGACTAAGTATAGTGACAGTAGAGAAACACTTTGGACTTCTACTTGCCTTTTTATAGTAGTGAAGGATAGATGGAGAGATTGAATGCTAGGCTTGGCTGCTTGAGGTACTTAGTGACCATTTTGATAAAAATACCTACATCAGTTACATCTGATCTTTTAATTCGGAGACATCCAGCTCTGTCCTGGATGCAGTTTTGGAGCAATGATCCAGGGGCCTTTTAGGTAGGCATACCTAGTTTACCATGGCAGAGACGCGCAGTGCTTGCCAGTAATCTGTGGGATCAGCTGTATTTTTCAGCCTCCTTTGCAGCTGGTTTGGGTCAACATGACCAGTGGGATGTAAACAGAAGTGATACAGGCTATTGCCAAGCCTGGCTTTTCAATAAACCGCTGTAATCTCCAGGTCCTCTTTCTTTTTCTGCCTGTGGTGACCCTGGAGGCTTTGTGTTATGGATGATTTAACTACAAGGTGGAGTGGGATGGATTGGGAATTTGGGGTTAAAAGATGCGAATTATTGCCTTTGGAATGGATAAACAATGAGATCCTGCTGTATAGCACTGGGAGCTATATCTAGTCACTTATGATGGAGCTTGATAAAGTGAGAAAAAAGAATGTATACATGTATGTGTAATTAGGTCACCTTGCTGTACAGTAGAAAATTGATGGAACACTGTAAACCAGCTATAATGGAAAACATAAAAATCATTATAAAATAAAAAAAAAGATTTTAGGATTTTCTGTGGCAATGCTACATACTCATTTGCTCCTGAATCCAAAATGGACCAAATAAGATGAGGGAGTGAATGTGGAAAGATAAGTGAGTTGGGGAATTCCTGTTGTGGTGCAGCAGAAACAAATCCAACTAGTATTCATGAGGATGCAGGTTCAGTCTCTGGCCTTGCTCAGTAGGTCAAGGATCCAGCTTTGCCATGAGCTGTGGTGTAGGATGCAGATGCAGCTGGGGTCCTGTGTGGCTGTGGCATAGGCCAGCAGCTGTAGCTCTGATTCGATCCCTAGCATGGGAACTTCCATATGCTGACAGCCTAGAAATCCAAAAATAAAAAAAAGAAGATATGTGAGTTGGAACCCAGGAGAGCAGATGTGTGATGGTTCAGAGTGGGACCATGTTTTCCCAAGTGCGACCTGTAGAGGAAGCTTGGAGTGTATCTCTGAAAAGAATTGGTAGCTGTCATGGCTTTTGCTGTGGGATAGTCACATATGTAGCTCTAAAATCCTAGGAGTTATGGGGCTTAAAATTATCAGCTCCTTGTTGCTTTTATAATGATGTCCAATTTCCTTGGGCTGGCACTTAAGAACTTTTAGATGTCTAGCATCTAACAGTAACCTAACTTGCTAGTTTAATTTCTGTTGGTCATGGTACACAATTATGCTGCTTAATTCCACTCAACTTGTAAGCCACAGCTCGAATCCCATCCTCCATGAATCTTTATCTTATTGACCCCCCCCCAATAAAAATGGTCTCACCCTCTTGAAAGCCTTAGACATCTATTCCTGGTACCAACCAGACACACAGTCTTTTAGTAGCGTCATTTGAATAAGCATCTTGCCTTCCCACTTATAATCTCCTTGGACAAGGCTGAGCTTGTCCGTACATTATTTCTTTGAATCTCTTATTATTTCCCGATAACTTTCAAAAACACACAATCAACATGTATATTGTAATTTTTTTTGTTGTAAAGCATCTCTTTCTCATGCTTCAGAGCTTTTCAAAGTACAAGACAAGAACTGCTGGTTATAAGAGTCGAGCTTTCTTATGATATGAGGATATTTAATGAGCTTTCTTTCTGAAAAAAATTTCTAGGCTCTAATGAAGATGTCTGTTGGGAATGTCATGAGGTTCGCTTTTACCTGGTTTGTTGTAATGGTCATGTTGGTGAAATGTTTTCAGTCAGGATGTTAAAGTATTAGTAGCTGCTGAAGCGAGTAGACTTCAAAATGAAATAACAGAATTTTCTTTCTCACTTATATAGGAATCAAAGCAAGTCAGCTTTCCTCGGCATGGCTATACAGGAACCAAGGATCCTTTCATCGTATGGCTCAGCCATTCTCTAAGCTGTGTCATCATCCACATCCAGCTTGCAGAAGACAAAAGAGAATTCAAAGCAGGTACTCCCACTTTTAAAAAACTCTGGATGGGAAATGAGATACATGATTCCAACCCACATACCATGGGTGAAAATGAGTCATATGGTCACAACTAGATGTTAAAGGGCTGGGAAATGTGATCCCTAGGTGCTTCTCATCACGAGTTTTAATTATGGATGAGAGAGCGAGAATGCCGCGTGGGTAGCTGAGCACCTCTGGCACACAGCTAGGTCAGCCCACCAGCTGTCTTCTGAGTTTAGCCACCACTTAATTTGATTTACAAGAAAATGTGGAAGTCTTTGGGAAATAATGGGAACCTGAGAGGGAAACGGTGGAAAAAGATAACCTGAGAAATTAGGAAACGGAAACAAAGTTTATCTGGATCCCGCAATGACGGTCTTCATCTTCTTAGGATGCCACTTAGCCTGGCACAAGTGCTAGAGCCCAGGTGTGCTGAGTTCAGGGATGAAGAAGCGTGGATAGAAGGGGATTCTTCTCATCCCTGTGCTTTGAAGAGTCATTTGGGGATTCCAGCCAAATGGAGGGTTCAATTTGCCAGACACTTCCATCTGGACCAATGGCTATTTTTTTGCTGCTTCCCTGAGTCCTGGAGGTGAGAAAGAGGAACCCATAGCACTGGCTTTTAGGTAGATCATTTCTATTTTTCATTGGATTTTCACCAGTGGAACGTTCTCTTAGTTGAACTTTGTAATAATTTGGTGTAATTGGGAAGATTGCCATTTAATAGACTAGAAAAGTGAGTCACTGAAATGCCTCAAGCTCTTAACAACAGTGTCTGAGTCAGGACTAGACCCTTAATCTTCTGACTCCAGTCTCAAGGCCCATTTCATTACCATGCACTCTCCCCTCTGGGAAACAGGTGGCTTCAGATAAAAAGGAGAAGTAGGTCAATTCTATTCTTCAGTCTTCCAGGTTCTTTTTTTTCTATGACCTTTTGCCCTCTCAGATGTTCATTTCCTAATTTCAATCCAAACTTGATCTGATTCCCTTGGTTATGAAAACTTGTGCCTCTCTTCAAGGCCTTGGCTTCATTTTCTAGGCTAAATATTAAGAGATGGGACTCTATCACAGGCGTCCTGGGGGAGGATATTGGTGAGCATGAGGGCCTGTTCCAGCACCAATGAAACACAGTTAAGCAATCACATGCTCCATAAAGCCAGTTCCAGCTTCAGCCAGCATCGCCATAACCATCATTCACCCACGTCAGATTTTACAGCTGTGAAGGATTTTAGAAATTACCCAATCTAGCTATTTATGTTTGGGTAATAAATATGTGAGTACTTGCAAGGATGCTCACTCCCACCAGTGATCAAATCAATGCAATTAAAACAAGAAGACAAAGTTTTCCTCTCTCAGAGTGGCAAGAATAAAACTGTATCCAGTGTTGGCAAGGAGGTGGGAAAATTGTCATACTCAGTATGTTGTATGAGTATAGATTGGTAACAACATTTGGGGGGAACTTGGCACATTTCAGTGCAAAACTTGAAATAATGAAAAATTAAAAAGTAAACATTTAAATAGCAAAACATTTAAAAGCAAAAATAGCCATTTCACATGCAAGAATACCTTGGAGTTCTTGCTGTGGCACAACGGGGCCAACAGTGTCTCTGCAGGTTGATGCAGGTTCAATCCTTGGCCCAGCACAGTAGGTTAAAGGATCTGGTGTTACTGCAGCTGCAATGTAGGTTGCACCTGCAGCTGGAATCTGATCCCTGACCTGGGAAGTCCATATGACATGGAGCAGCCAAAAAAGAAAAAAAAAGGAATCCCTGTATCTAGGGAAGTACACAAAATTAGATGTTCATAGATGGTCATGACTAATTGTGATTATGAAAAAAATGGAGAAAACGTAGGTGTATTTCAATAGATGAAGTGCTAAATTAATTAGAGGAAATCGATGTTCCTCTATTGTGGAAATTTGTGTAGCTTTTAAAAAGAATGGTATACCTGCTTTGGAAAACACTTGACAGTTCCTTGAAAAGTTAAACAGAGTGGCCACATGACCAAGAGTATTGAGAACCTATGTCCACACAAAAACTTGTTCACAAATGTTCATAGCAGCATTATTCTTAATAGCCAACAGGTGGAAACAATACAGAAGTCCACCAACTGATGAATGGATAAGCAAAAATGGTATATCCACACAACAGAATATTATGCAGCTGTAAACAAGAATGAAGCCCTGATTGTAGCATGAGCTTTGAAAATATTATGCTAAGTGGAAAAAGTCTGTAAACAGGAATGAAGTCACATTGTAGCGTGAGCTTTGAAAATATTATGCTAAGTGGAAAAGCCAGACATAAAAGGCCATGGATTATATGATTCTATTAATATAAAATGTCCAGAAGAGACAAATACATAGAGAGAAAAAGTATATTGAAAGTTTTCAGGGACTGGGGAGAGGGAAGCAATGGGGGTGACTGCTAATGAATATGATAGAGTTTCTTAGGATGGTGATGAAAATATTCTGGCATTAGTGTTGATGGTTGTGTAACTTTGTGAATAATATATGAAAGCCCACTGAGTTGTAAACTTTAAAAGGGTGAATTTTATGGCATTTAAACTGTATCTCAGAAAAAGAGAGAACTGTTCATTTGAAATTAGGGGTTTCCCTGATACAGTGTAGAGTTCAAGAACACATTTTCAGATAATATATAGCTTGTTTTTAATCATATAACAAAACAAACTACATTAGTTATGGTCTATACAGAAAACTAGGAAGTCCTATAAATATATTTTTAATTGTTATTGTAGTATAGTTGGTTTTATAATGTTGTGGTTTGCCCTTTAAATATTTAAAAGAGATAGATTTAATGGAGGGAATTGATTACAAAGGTGGGAAGCACCCCTACGCTGGAGAGATGTAGTGAGGAGACAGTATTATCAGAGCCCAGTTACTAGGTCACTTATGTACATCGTGGGTCTGTCCCGTGGAAGCTAAAGCCATGGAGGGGTTGCTGCCACTACAGAGATGCTACAGGAAGCAGGACGAGAGGGAGAAATACCCTCGTCTTTTCTCCTCCTCCTGCCATCCAATCTCCCCCCATCCTAACCTCTTGGTCATATCTACTCAGAAGCCAGGGGAAAAGAGAGGCTGAGAAATGCAGTTCCCTGAGGTGCACAACAGGGCAGGACAGGGAGTGGCTACGAAAACAAACCAGCAGTTGATCTACACATATTATCTCTTTTGCAACTTGGTGCCCATTCTCATCTGCCTGACATGAAGCATGTGTTGTATAAACCAAAAATGTTTCCACCTTCTCAACAAGGGGAGACCTGAAGTCCCATCATTGTCATTATCTGCTCCAAGAGCATAATTTCCAGTTGATATGATCCTTCCCAAAAGTCTGCATGTGGCTTCTCAGAGTCTGGTGATCTCTTGACTGTAAAGTAAACACCACTGACATTTAGCATAAAAAAATAAGGGAAGAGAAAAGAAAAGGGGGGGGAAGAACTGAACAACAGAAACATAGTAAAATATTCATAGCTGCTAAAGTCGTCATTTCTATAACTGGTCTTGAGAGCACAGTGGGTATCTATCTCTTCCTCCTTCCGTCACCCATCTCTTGTCACTTTGCTCTTAGCTAGCTCTCCAGTTGGTTGGTGTTTTTGACGAGTGAGGTAACTACAATCACAGTTCCTGGAGGCTTGAGTCTTTAGCGGTTATGCCTTTATTGGGTTGCTCTATTCTCCTATGGATTTTTTTTTCTTTTTAATGGCCCCACCTGCAGCATATGGAAGTTCCTGGGCTAGAGGTCAAGCCAGAGCTGCGGCTGGAGCCTACACCACAGCCACAGCAACACCAGATCAGAGCTGCCTCTGTGACCGATACTGCAGCTTGTGGTGATGCCAGATCCTTACCCCACAGAGCGAGGTCACGGATCGAACCCGCATCCTCATGGATACTATGTTGAGTTCTTAACCTGCTGAGCCACAAAGGGAACTCCTGATTTTTATTTGGAGGTAATAAGAGGAATCTAATATTATCCCTGGCTCCAATGATAGCCTCCCTGCCTCCACTGTGTAGTAACAACACTTGGTTACTAAAATGAACCCCATCCTCTGCTGATCTGGTAACACGAGGAGATCCCAGTGGCTAGCTGGCAGTCTCCCCTTGCTCTTCCCTGTGGAAGCAGTTTTCCACTGGGGACACCTCCAAGAATGCAGGGACAGGAAGCAAATCTCTGAAGATGCGTGTACCAGCGAATGGGCCCAGCCCTCCTCCCTCGGCTCGCAGACCGATATGTTCTGACTACCAGAGAAAGAGCACACCCCATTTATTGCAGTTTAATCCATATCTTGCATCCTAGAGGACAGTACTCAGCCTCAGAGGGTGGGGTCTCCCTTCTGGTACTGTGACTGGGTCTGTGACGAGCCATTCTCTCAGGCCAGCTATTTCAGGACAATTGAAGTATGTGTTAAGGCCAGTGAGTTCCACGGGTGTGAAGCCGCTGTTGCGCCCCCTTCCCTATAACATGTATTACTTGCTCAGAATGTTGTGTGAGATACCGTCGTGCTAAATGAGGCATTCCCTAAATCCATGGACAGTGTGCTGACAGCAATATGCAGGGTTCATTATACCAGGGAAGTCTGGGCATCTTGATGTAATTGAACGTAGGCGGTTGAATCCAAGACTCAAGTCAACCAATCAAGGAAACTGTTGGAGCTATTTCTAGCTGCGCGAGCTAGAACATTATCTGGAATCTTGAGTAAATGTATCCTTATTGACAAATTCAGCCTCATCTAATTTTGTTTTCTATTCTTAGACTGTTATCCTTAGAATCTGCTTCCACAGCGGTTCTCAGGATTCCTGCTCATAAGAATTAGCAGGAGTGTATACTTCCTTTGGTGTATAGGATGTCTCTTCTAAGAATACACCTTGCAATTCTCCCCCCTAGGGTGCAGTGGGATCAGATTCTATTGCTGGGCCCAGAGGCAGAAAGAACATGTAGGAGTGGATCTTTAGAAGAATAATGTCCCACTGCAGAAGTTGCCTGTGATGAAATCATTCCATTAGGGTCACTTTAAGCAAGGGAAGGCTAGTTTCCAGAGACAGGGGGAATGGATTGCTTCACGAGAGAGGGGGCTTTCAGAGTTCTAATCATTGTCAAACTGTCCACATGTCCCCCTCTCAAGGCTCAGGATCCTACTCCTTCAGAACTAATGCCCCGACATTTATATATGAGACACAGTTAGGTTTTGTACTCAGCTTACAATGTTATTCTGTAACACGTGCTATTTGATTTGGGGCCAAATCTTTGGACATATCTCCTCAATGGCTACAAGAAATGAGATGCTTTTTTAAAAAGAATTATGACAAATGTTTATTAGTTCTTTCTGCAACTTTGTTTTTTTGTTTTATTTTTTATTACATATTTTTAAATTATAGTTGATGTACAACGTTGCGCCAGTTTCTTCAGTACAGCAAAGCAAGTCAGCCATGTGTATATATACGTTCCCTTTAAGACATGTTTTTGGAGTTCCCGTCGTGGCTCAGTGGTTAACGAATCCGGCTAGGAATCGTGAGGTTGTGGGTTTGATCCCTGGCATCGCTCAGTGGGTTAAGGACCTGGCGTTGCCGTGAGCTGTGGTGTAGGTCTCAGACACAGCTCGGATCCTGCGTTGTTGTGGCTGTGGTGTCAGCTGGCGGCTACAGCTCCGATTAGACCCTTGCCTGGGAACCTCCACATGCCATGGGTGCGGCCCTAAAAAGACCAAAAAAAAAAAAAAGATGCTTTTGAAGACACAGTTCAGTGGCTCTGTGCCTGAGCTTATAGTTTCCTTTCTGTAAGTTCTCAGCATCTTTAGAAGCAACAGACCACCTAACAGCTTATATCCGTTGAGTGCAGGAGTCATTTGATTTCCCAGATCCTTGTCTTAACTGGCACATGATCCCAGGCAATCCTCAGGTGATAATTTAAGTGAAAGTGTTGCCACGGCATGCCAGATATTCCTTCCATGTGTGAGGAGATCATCGTTATGATCATGCCCTAACAGGTGAGCAGCCCCAACCAGAATTCTATTTTGGGAATCTGTTTTTTTTTTTTTTTAAACCATTCTATAAGAGCTGTATCCACCAGGAGTATAAGGAACTTCTCTAGTACTTAGAATGAATCTGCGGTAAGGTGATGTACTTGACACTATTGAACCGTACATTTAGAGATGGTTAGGGTGATTTTCTGAGTGCATCTGGTACAGAGAACTTGTTTCAGGAGATGAAAGGACAAGCAAATAGAAGACTTGCAGATGATCCCGTGACTAGCAACAGCAGGAAGTTGCCACCATCTATCTGCTAGAGGGACAAGAGAAGAAGTCATCAGAATCAGGGTCATACTCTAGTGCTGAACCTGGTTGGCCCGTCATGTGGGTTCTCAGACTGTGGAGGAGATGCCAGAGGAAGCAGAGGAAGACTTCTCCCGCCTGCTAGCCTCCAGCCTTTCACCAGTGCCTTCCGTGGCAGAGCTGACCACAAATACAGAAGCGGAGCAGGGGAAGGACCAACAGGCAGTTGACCTGTACACAAGCCTCTTTGCACGTCTGAATAAATGCACAGAAAAAAAGTCCGGAAGCATATAATCCAGTAGCAAAGTAGGCTGCAACTCTCAAGAGGGCGCAGCGGCTCCCCAACAACCCCTCCCCCAGAGCACATAATGCCTTTGAGGAGCAGCAACCCTGAGCGAGTTGGCTGAAAGGAAGTGGTGAGCGGGACTGGACTCCCCATCAAATGGGTCACGACACCCTGTCTTCTGTGATCCAGAGGATCACAGAAAATCACCTCCTTTGATCCCCAGGAGGAGCAAAGCCCAAAGCAGAAAGGAAGGTGGTTCTGCTGAATGGTGAGAAGGGGTCTGAGGGGAGCAGAGCTGGGAGAAGAGTGAGGGATGGGAGGAACTGCGGTGGGAGAGCCAAATACAGACCCGCCCATGTTACCGTGTGGAATCCTCAGGAGGAGACAGGTGGACCGGGGTGGTGCTGGGGGCAGGGACAGGAGTCTGGAGGCCTCGAATACTTTGGCCCACTTTATATCTGACTCTGTCAGTTCTGACATGTTCATGTCAGTCTGCCAGTTGACAGTACCTTCTGCAGCGACACAAATCAGATATTCTGTTGGGTGGATGCAGAGCAGTTGTGAAGTGGCCCTCCTCGGGGAACTGGATGCATCGCTGTCATCCAGCTGGTGCTTTCCTATCAAGCAGGTACAAGCCCCGCCACAAAGGCTGGGCTATTTCATAACCCAAACTCGACCACAAGGATAGTGGCGAAGGTGCCTTTGTAAACTCCAGCCTTCATTCTGTCTAGATCAGCACTCTGACTTCATTGAATTAAGTAAATATTCATTTTGAAAAATATAACAATGAGACAGTTGCTTAAACAGTGTGTGTGTGTATGTGTGTGTGTGTGTGTGGGTGGCTCTTTGTCCACTGTATGGAGAGGGTCGGGGCAAGGCGACCCTCAGGTACTTTGCAGTCCTGGGAGTACCCAGAATGGGGGAAGGGTCTGCAGAGCAGGGAGGGGTCTCATCGCTTTGACAGGCCAGTGGGATCTCTCCGGGGGGTTAATTACCCTGGCCTTGTGCTCCTCTGTTACTGACCAGGAGCTGATGTGGGCACAGATGCCTGCGCGGTCTGCATTGTGCCTCTCCATCCTGGCCCCCATCTGAAGCGGGGAGAGGCTGATCCCTGGACCCCAGAAAGACCAGGGCAGGCGTGGCTCAGCCTCCCCCAAGCCCAGGGCAGCAGGGCTACCGAGGTCAGCCACCGAGGCCTGCCTATCTGCCACCTCGCCTCGGTTTTCATGAGAACTGTCCATGTACTGCTGCTCATTCCTAATTATCTGCTCCGGCCTGGCTGGCTGATGTGTTTATTTTGGGGCTGCCAGACTGGTGGAGATGATTCTTTCATAAAGAATCACACCCCTTTCAAGTTGAGTTTCCTTTTTGCCCACCATTTGTTTTTGCAAACATTTCAGGATTAATTGAACACTCTTCCCTCTTCCAACCAAAGCACATGCTCGCCTTCCCTGCGCAATATGGCAATCTTGGCGTTTGATCATCTCCACACGCTTTCATTTCTGAGCCCCCAGTGCTGACAAAAGACTGGTCTCAAGTAACCTCAGGCCGCCGTGTTGGAGAAAATTGAGTTTCATTTCAGATTAGCCTCTTCAGTTTCTCTCTCTGAAAAGCTCATTTTCTATAAATCTAGGTTTGGGTATCTTCTGGCTCATCATGAGCGTGCGACTGCATATCTTTTGCTCGTCTTTTTAATTATAACTATGGGTTTGGGAGCTTCACGCAATATGTCATGTTTTGAGTAAGGGAAGAAGGAGAAAAGAGTCAGCTCTGGGCAGACTTAAAAACGAGTCGAGGAAAAACTGTTCCTCTCTGACATAATTTCGCTATGAGGACCTCAGCGGAAAGAAAGAGCTAGGAGTTGCAATGATCTTCTTTATTTCTACTACAACAGTAGAAATAACCAAACAAAACAAAAAAACAAAACAAAGGCAAAAAATGCTATCAGCTCCATCTAATGTTGCTTAATCCCGGCTGCTCAGAAGAATCACCTGGGGTTTAAAATATCATCCGTATGTGTGGTCAGAATAATGGCCTCCCAGAGACGTCCACACCCTAACCCCGAGGACCTGTTGTGATCAAGTTAAGATCTTGATGTGTGGAGCTGCGCTGGATTATCCAGATTGCCCTCCCCCCCACCCCGTGTAATCATGAGGGTCTTTACAAGAGGAAAAGGGAGGCAGAAGAAGAGCATCAGAGGAAGACGTACCGACGGCAGAAAGGAACAGAGAGAAGCAGTATGGCTGGCTGTGAAGGTGGGTGAAGGCAGCCTTGAGAAGCTGGAGAAGGTAAAAAAACAGATTTTCTCTGGAGTCTCCAGGAAGGAACAGAGCTCTGCTGACAGCTTGAGTTGAGGTCATTGAGACTCCGTAGGACTTCTGACCTACAGAACTGTGAGACACGTGTGTGTTGTTTTAAGCCACTAAGTTTGTGGCCATTTGTTCCAGCAGGAAGAGGAAATTAACACATCATGTAAATTTCTCCAGTCTGATTAAGCCTGACCTTGGAGAGGGGGTGCCAGGCATCAGTAAGTAGAAGGGCTCTGCAGGTGATTCTCCTGCAGCGGGATCAGTGTCTAAGGGCTGTGCTGTGTGCATGTCCTCACACCCCTTTCCCCTTAGCTTGCTGCAGTCGGGCTGCTATTCTCACCAGTCCTCTGAACTCTTCTGACACACCAGCCACGTCTTGTTGGTAAGTCCAATGGACAGTACTTCCTCCTTGTTTTACTCAGTGTTTGACACTGCTGGCCCTTTCCTCATGCTGAAACAGTTCCCTCCTTTGGCTTCCCAGACACCACTCATCTGGTTTCCCTCTTACCTCCTGGTCGTGCTTGTGCTACTGCTTTTCTTCAGCTCAGTCCTTATGTTTTGATGCTGTGAGGGTTCTGACCTAGGGTCTAGTCTCTTCTCACCCTGTGAACCATTCCTGGGATGTTTCTTCTGTCACTCTGGCTTCTCTATGGTGATGGATACTTAACCCAAATATTTTGCCTAATTATCTTTCCTAACATTCAAAACCATGTATTCAACGATCTACTTCAGACTCAGTATATCCAACACCAAACTCATTTCCCCCACTTTAGTTCTCTTTCTGTGTATGTCACATTAGTATCCCCATAGCAACTAAAGCCAGAAAGCTGGAAATCATCCTGTCTCCTCTTATTCCCTCACCTCCTCCGGTCCTAAGTCTAATTAATCACGTCTCGGTGTCCTCCTGGTTCAGACTGCTTTGATCTCTCCCTGAATTATTGCGATGGCAAAAGGCATTTCTCAAAAATAAAAATGCCATCACTCTCAAAAACATTTTAACATCTCCCTCATCCTCAGAAATCAACTTGAAGCTTTTCACTTGTCTTCAAGACATAGTGGCACTTTGTTCCTGTCTAACGTCATCTCTTCCTAGTCTCAGCCTCTTTATCCCCACCCCACCTCCACCCCCGCTCCGAGCCCCAGCCACCAGGAACCATTTCAGTTATCTGAATTCACCACACTTCCCCCATCCCAGACTTGGCACGTGTTGGTCTCTTTTCCCACTCTGGGACTCTGTCTCCCCCATGCTTCAGTATCAGCTTAGCTCTTGCCGTGGACTTTGGTCATTTTGAGACTGTGTTCACCCCTCCTTTAGCATCCTAATTGCCTTCTGGAGAATTAACGCTTTTTTCTTTTGTGAATCCTTGGTTAGATGGTAAACCCAAATGTCTGTTCATTATCACAGAACCTAAAGCGAGTCACCTCCTTTCTCTCATGGCCTTGGGATCATGGTCAATCAGGTAGATGAGGTGATCAATCAGATGCTTTCCCCACCCCCCCCAGGACTTTGAATGTCATGTGAATAATGCCAGGATGAAAGAAATTGGAATTCCTCCATGCTGGTGGCAGGGCTCCGACTGAACTGTCTTGGCTCAGAGACCCTGCCTGGGTTCTTGTTTCCTGACTCTTCGAAACTGTCCAGATTTCTGTTTCTTTATAAGCCCTGTTTCTCCAGCTATTATATTGGTTCTATTTGTATCTAATACATTCACTGAATTTCTTTATTTTTAAGTTATAAAGTGTTATTTCTGCTCTTTTTTCATCTACAAAGTGTTTTGTGGCCTCGGCCAGCGGCTACAGCTCCGATTCGACCCCTAGCCTGGGAACCTCCACATGCCGCAGATGTGCCCCTAAAAAGACAAAAAAAAAAAAAAGGTTTCATTAACACTTCCTCTGCCCAGTGGCAAAAGCATGCAGGTAATTGTGCAAAGCCCCAACCAAACTGAAAATTCCAAAACAAGGACTTCCACCAAAACAAGGACTTCCACTTCTAAGAAGATGGAACAGACATATTTTCCGCTTTTTTTTTTTTTTTAACCACCTAAGTACCACTAAAATCCCTGGGCAAACATCATTTAGCAAAACCACAAAGAGATTTTACCTCACACCTATTAGAATGGCTATTATCATGGCTGTTATTTAGACAAGAAATAACAAGTATTGGCAAGAGGTGGAGAAAAGGGAACTCTTGTGCACTATTGGTTGGAATGTAAATTGGTGCAGTCACTATGAAAAACAATATAGAGGTTCCTGAAAAAATTAAAAATGGAACTATTATATGAACAGCAATTCCATTTCTGGGTATATATCCAAAGGAAATGAAATCACTATCTCAAAGAGCTATCTGCATCTGCATGTTCATTGCAGCGTTATTCACAATGATCACGATATGGAAACAACTTGTGTCTATCCAAGTAAGAATGGGTAAAGAAAATGTATTGTTTATATGTACAATGGAACACTGTTCATCCATAAAAAGGAAGGAAATGCTGCCATTTGTGACAACATGGATGGACCTTGAGGGTGGTATGCCAAGTGAAACAAGTCAGAGAAAGAGAAACGCTCTATGGTCTCACTTACATGTAGAATCTAAAAGAACAAGTGCACAGAAACAGAGATCAGATTTTCGAGATGGAAGCTGGGGGAATTAGAAGGTGATAAAAAGATACAAACTCTAGTAATAAGTTCTGGGATGTAATGTACATGATGACTATAGCTAATTATTCTGCCTTGTATATTTGAAAGTTGTTAGGAGTGAATCTTAAAAGTTCTCGTCACAAGAAAAAAAGTTTGCTCATACTAAGTGAAGTAATATCATATGTTATCACTTATATCTGGAATCTAATATACGGCACAAACAAACCTTTCCATAGAAAAGAAACTCGTGGACTTGGAGAACAGACTTGTGGTTGCCAAGGGGAAGGGAGAGGGAATGGGATGGACTGGGAACTGGGGGTTAATAGGTACAAACTATTGCATTTGGAGAGGATAAGCAATGAGATCCCGCTCTATAGCACAGGGAACAATATCTAGTCACTTGTGATGTAGTATGATGTAGGATAACATGAGAAAAAGAATTTATTATATATATGTGTGACTGGGTCACTTTGCTGTACAGTAGAAAACTGGCAGAACACTGTCAAACCAACTATAATGGAAAAAATAAAAATCACTACAATAAAAAGAAAAAACTTTGTAACTCTGTGAGGCGATGGATGTTAACTAAACTTATTATGGTAATCATTTCACAATATATACATGTATATCAAATCATGACAAGATATAGCTTAAAATTATAAAATCTTATTTCAGTTGTCTCAATGTAACTGGAAAAAAGAAAATTATAAATAACCATAAAATGTAATAGTATATACATTACAAATAATAGGTAATTTATCATCAAGGAAATAATAAAACCACCGTGCAACACTGCTACATACCCAGCAGGGAGGGAGGAAGGAAGGAAAAAAGAAAGGAAGAAAGGGAAAGGGAGAAATAAAGGAAAGGGGGAAGACTCAAGTCTCATATCTTAGTATAAAACTTAAATCAAAATGAATCATGGATGTAAAGGTAATATGTAAAACTAGGAAACATTTACAAAACAAGACATCCAGAAAGCCAATAGGTAAATTAAAATGGAATACTAAAAATATTCAGATAATCCAAAGAAAGGCAGGAAAGGAGGAACAGAGGAACGAAACATGGAAGATAGAAAACAAATAATAAAATTATAGCTCTCAATCCAACCATATCAGTAATTAGCTAAAGTGTAAAATTTCTAAACACATGAAGAAACCCACCTTAAATATAAAGACCTAGATAAATTCAAAGTCTGGAAAGAGCTATAGCATACAAATAATCAAGAGAGAGCAGGAGTGACTATGTTAATATCAGATGAGGCCAACTTGAGAACAAGGAATATTGCTAGGTGTGAAGGGGTATTATGCAACGATAAAGTATCAGTTCACCAAGGAGATATAATGGTTGTAACTGTGTATTCAGAATTGGTTGCAGTTTGACAAAATAACTAGTTGGTTAGGTTTTCTGTTTTTTTTTTTTTTTTTGACAGCATGAGCCTTAGAGGTAGAGCCTAAAAGAGTGAGTATAGTCGTTATCAGAAATACAAAGTCACATTTATTGTATCCTGCAATAGTTTCCAAAATGAATTCCTAGTTGTTTCTCAGTCAGTGAAACGTCTCTTGGAAGCGTGTATTCTCCTGCCATCGTGCAGAGTAGGAATCTTGAGCAAATATGGCAAATGGCTTCTGACAGACTGGCTCCTGATTTCTGACCCTAAAAGCTATGAGGGTTTGGAGCTATAATTCAGGCCTGGAGTGAGCAATCATGAATGACCTCATACTTACTGCCCTCAGTCGCGGTTTGCAGTGTGCTCTCTGCCTTTCCACTTAATGAGGAACATACCTCTGGAAATCAAAACAATGGCCTGAGAAATTCTCTGAGCTCCCACCTCCACAGTCTGCTCCTTACTGGAGGCAGGAAGGCTTGGTGGGTGGATCTTCATCTGACTGGCCACCAGGAGGTGTTTCTTGAGCTCCCTTCATCACATGGAGAGTCATTACTTGATTGTGATTCCCTCTGTAGTTCTTTTACAAGGTAAGCGAGAGGTTATAGGACAGTCTAACTATTGGCTTTGACCCGGCCTCCAACTGTTTCTTTAAATAACAGAATAGGATATTTGGAGGGAAATATGTAGCCAAAAAGATGTTGGTAGATTGCTGTAATAAAAACCAAACCCTGAGATGAAATAATCAGGAATAAACATCAAGTCTGATGTTTATGTTTTAAAAGATAGGTTTCATTGTAATCAGCACCTAAGAGGCCGTTTTAAGGAACTCTGAGGAAACTGGTAGCAAGGTCACTGTCTGAGAGGGAGGCTAGTAAATATCGATTTAAAATGGATGAGGACAAAGAGTACGCACCTACACATATCTCTGCACAAACCTACAGGCCAGTCGCACTCATGACAATCAATGCAGAATTCCTAAATAAAACATGTGCAAACAGACAGCATATTCAAAGATTAATATTACATGACCAAAGGAATTTATTCCATAAGGCAAGGATGTTTCAGTATTTGTATATTTATTAATGTAGCTCCCATTAATGCATATAAATAGGAAAAATCATATGATCTTTTCTATGAGTGTTGTAAAGGCTTTTGAGAAAATTCAATGCCTACTCTTTATTTCTTGAAAAGCTTTAATAGAATGGGAGTCAGATATTATTCTCCTGTGCTAAACCCGGCATTACACAAAACAGGGAAAGAGTAGGAGTGGTCCTATTAAAATTGGGAACAAGGGACAGACACACTATCACTAGTATTATTTATCATGGTCTGGTGTTTAGAGAAGAGGAAGGAAGGAGTTGTTTAAAAATTGAAATAAAGGACATAAAATTATAATTATTAGCAGGTAATATAACTACTTGCCTCAAAAATCCGAGAGAGTAAAAATACTGTTGGAGTCAGGGAATTCAGTAAGAGAACTGCACCCAGATCATATATGGAAATTAATAGCTTTCATATATGCAAGCTATAATCAATCAGAACAAGAGATCCTCAGAGTAAGTACAAAATGCATGAAATACTTACCAATAAACTTAACAAGAAACTTGCAATATCTATTGAAAGAAACTTAAATACAAGTGAGGATCACACGAGGAGACTTGAACAAATGATCTGTATACTGAATTAAGAGATAGAAAGTTGTATCACCATCAAGATATTAATTCTAAGATATGCTAAATTTATAACATACTTTCGATAAAACGCAAACTGCAGTTTTTTTTTGTTACTAGGCAAGCTAATTCTAAAATTAAATGGGAAAATAAATAACTCAAGGAAGCTAGGAAATTTTAAAAGAAAAAATAATGAGAGGAGATTGCCTCTACTCGATATGAAAACATAATATTCAAAATAGTGTTAACACTTAAACCTTAAATAGACTAACAGGAAAAAAAAATAGAAAGTCTAGAAATAGACCCTCATGCATGGGGAAATTTATTGTGTGATAAACATGACTTTTCAAATCAGTGGGTGGGCTGATTTTTTGTTAACACTCAGCTCCATTCTTAACCTTCCATTCTCTCGAGTGTTACAGAGGTGCTGCTGAAAGCTGGTTCGCTCTATTTCTAGATTTCCTCATCAGCTTCCTTTGGTTAGGTTCTGTGGCTGGGAGGCATTGGATGGGACTGAGGAGCAAGAATTGAGAAGGAGCCGTTTTTATGCTTCTCGTGCTTCTTGCAGCAGCAGTGGTATTAATGGCTAGCAATTTAGGCTCCACCAGCCTTAGTGAGAATGGCAGTGGTTTCCACAGCATCATTAAGGTTCCTGGTGTCCTGCTCGGTGTCCGAAGTGAGAGTCAAAAAGCCGTGACCGTGCTGCCCACAGTTCATCAGTGAGCACCAAGGGTGTTTCAGTCGGGAGTACTGGTGACTTCATAATCCCTGAATACTCTTACCTTCTCCTTTTGTTCCTTTAGTCCGTTGTCTTTGTCACTAATTCATTGCACTGAATTCCTCTTTGCTTGAAATATTTAGAGTGCTTTCAGATTTCCTGACTGAACATTAACTGATCTAAGGAGGAAATAATTATTCAGTAAATAATACTGGTGAAACTAGGTAGTCAGCCTGCGGGAAAGGGGAAATAAGGCTTGGTTCCTCCATAACACTTTGTACCAAAATTCATTTTAGGTGAATCAAAGATTTGAATGTAAAATAAAAATTTTTTGAACCATAAAAATACAGAAGAAACCATGGTAGAATAAAAAACAATCTCAGAGGGCAAGTCTTTCTAAGATGTTCCAGAGTAGAAACATTTAGCAAATTTAATTCCACAAAAAACATTGACATGACAAAAATCAGTCCCAGTGCAAAGGAAATCAACAAACTGGACAATGCCTATCCAGAGACAAACACCAAAACCCCAAAAGAAAATTCAAGATCAATGACAGAAAGTTTATAGAAAGATCATATGAATGATTCTTTAAAAAAACACTCGGGATTCACTAGAGAAAACGTCCGGTCATGGGCTTTTCTTTGCTGGGAGGTTTGATTGCTGGTTCAGCCTCCGTATTCATGACTGATCTGTTGAAATTTCTATTTCGTCATGATTCAGTTTTGGTAGGTAGTATGTCTTTAGGAATTTATTTATTTCTTCGAGGTTATCCAATTTGTTGGCATCTGGTTGTTCATAGTGGTCTGCTATGATCATTGTTGCTTCTCTGGTATTAGTTGTAATATCTCCTGTTTCATTTTCTTAAATCTGACTTTTTTCTCTTTTTCCTTATTATCCTAGCTAAAGTTTTGTCAATCCTGTATATCTTGGAATGTGTTAGATATGTCTGTTGTCTTGATTGTGATGATGATATTATATGTGTTTGCATTTGTCCCAACTCATCGGATTGTATCACTAGTCCTTTGTGTTCAGTGAAGCTATTACAAATACTCAGTCTCACTCAGGAACTGCTTATTAAAACCTGTATCTCTCTCTCTCTTTCTCTTCTCTCACTAATGGAATCGCTTTGCTGTACACCTGAAACTAACACAATATTGTAAATCAACTATCCCTCAATTTTAAAAACTGTAAGTATCATCAATAATAGAATGCATAAATAAGTTGTGATATATTCACTAAAAGATCCCACAATAGGGAGTTACTGTCGTGGCCCAGGGGGAACAAACCCAACTAGTATCCAGGAGGACAGGGGTTCAATACCTGGCCTCACTCAGTGGACTAAGGATCTGGTGTTGCCGTGAGCTATAGTGTAGTCACAGATGTAGCTCGGATCCCACATTGCTGTGGCCGTGGCATAGGCTGGCAGCTAAAGCTCCAGTTCAATCCCCAGCCTGGGAATTCCCATATGCTGTGGGTGCAGCCTTAAAAAAAAAACAAAAAAAAAATCCCGCAATAGATACCATTTCCACTTCTCATATTGGCAAAAAAAGTTTGGTAACTCACTGTGGTGATTTAAAAATATATCCACAAACTCTTTGATAATGCTTCCTGTTTAAGAGAGGAAGCAATTTTCCTTGTTTTGAGTATGGGCTGGGCTTAGAAGCTCCCTTTTAATGAAATAGAACATAGTAGATGAGATGGTTTGTGACTTCTGAGACTAGGTCATGAAAGGTCAGGATAGACATTGCTGTTTCCTACTTGACATAGCAATTCCTTCCTTCTAATTGGTATGTCATGAAGACACTTGGGAGCCCTGATGAGATAAACTGGGCCATCCTACCAACAATCAGCAAGGAGCTGAGACCTTCTGCCACTAGTCTTATGAGTACGACTTTTTGGAAGTGGATCACCCAGGCTTTGGATGACATTGGATGACTGCTGCATTGGCCAAGAGAGACAGTGAGGCAGAACCACCCAGCTACGCTCCTCTTAAATTCCTGTCTCGTAGAAACTGTGAGATAATACATGTTGTATTCAGCTATTAAGTGTTGTGGTAATTTGTTACACAGCAATAGATAACTAATGAACTCTCTCTGTGGTGAGTATGTGGGAATAGGCACTCTCATAAATTGCTGGTAGGAATATAAATTGGATTAATGCCATGGAGTCATATTAGGTAATGTCAACTACAGTAAAACTGTAATTCCACATCTATAAATACATCCAAAGATAGACTTGCACAGGTGTGAAATGTTAATTGCATAACTCTATTTATTGCCATATTGTTTGTAATGGCAGACTGAAAACAATTTAAAGGTGTATTGTTGGAGTTCCCGCTGTGGTGCAGTGGGTTAAGAATCTAGCTGCAGTGGCTCTGGTGGCTGCAGAGGCGCAGGTCTGATCCCAGCCTGGTGCAGTGGTTATAGGATCCCGCGCTGCTGCAGGTGCTCTATAGGTTAAAAATGTGGCTCAGATTCAATCCCTTGCTTGGGAACTTCCACATGCCTTGGGTGCAGCTGTAAAAAAAATGTGTACTGTTACTGGGACTAGTTAAATAAATATGGTATATGGAATTCTATGCAGCTAGTAACAAATAATATTCTATAAACAAGGAACAAAATGACATGCATAGTATACTACCATTTATGTAATGCAAAAGAAAAGAATATGTATAGATTATCTTTTATTTTCTTTTTGCTGAGCCTGCCATATATGGAAATTCCTGGGCCAGGGATCAAACCTGCATCTCAGCAGTGATCCAAGGGACAGCAGTGACAATGCCAGATTCTTAACTGCTAGGCCACCAGGGAACTCCCTAAATTATCTTTGGATGGATGCACAAGAGACTGATAACAGTGGAGGAGATTGGGGATCAAGAGTGGGGGAGAACTTTTCACTGTATATCTTTTCTTTTTTTTTATTTTTTTATTTTTTTCTCTTAATGGATTTTATTTCAATTATAGGTGTGCATAAATCATCACAAGTCAATTTTACAGATTTTGTATCCCAAACCCCCAGTGCATCCCCCCACCCCCCCAGATTGTCTTATTTGAAAAACCAAGGTTTTCCAAAGTCTGTGAGTCATTGTCTGCTCTGTAAGAAGGTTCATTGTGTCTTTTAGTTTCCA
>PVHT020000166.1:5586713-5597891 GCA_004024745.2 Catagonus wagneri | reverse complement strand
GGGAGAGAAGTTGAGCTCCAGTCCTTCTATTCCACCATCTTAGAATGACAGCCTCTTTTTTTTTTTTAAATAGCCGCACCTGGAAGTTCCTGGGCCAGGGACTGAATTGGTGCCGCAGCTGCAATCTGTGCCACAGCTGCAGCAATGCCAGGTCCTTAACCCACTGAACCACAGTGGGAACTCCTTACTGTATATTTTTTGAGACATTTTGAAAAAAATTTCTTTTGTTATATGCATGCATTACCTACTCAAAAATTTAAATAACTGGAAAGCTAAAATAAATGAAAGGTCATTATTAAGGTCACATATTAAGAGAGAGTTTCTAAATCTGTAGCTGATGTAGAGCTGGAAAACTTTCTGCTGCCATCATGATAGCTAGATTATCTTCATGCCTGGAATAAAACTTAAGACAGTTATAACCTAAGTCACCATATTTTCTTCTGTTTAGAGAAAGAATGTATTTATAGGAGATGAGTGGTCTCCTTAGAGCCCAGTTAAAGAGAAATTAGGTATTGTGGATTTGTCAATAGTTACCCAATAGAAAGGCGGTGTTCAGAAGACATGTATACTTTCATTCTAGGAGGAAACATATATATATTTTTTTACTTAATGAATTTTATTACAATTATAGGTGTACAAAAATAATCACAACTCAATTTTATAGCATTTCCATCCCAAACTCTCAGTGCATCCCCCCACCCCCCAACTTGTCTCATCTTGAAACCATAGGTTTTCCAGAGTCTGTGAGTCATTATCTGTTCTGCAAAGAAGTTCATTGTGTCCTTTTTTTAGTTTCCACATGTAAGTGGTAGCAGTTGATGTTGGTGTCTCATTGTCTGACTGGCTTCACTTCACATGATAATTTCTAGGTCCATCCATGTTGCTATAAATGTTGTTATTTCATTCCTTTTAATGGCTGAGTAATAGTCCATTGTGTGTATATGTACCAGATCTTCCTTATCCACTCCTCTGTTGATGGGCATTTAGGTTGTTTCCATGACCTGGCTATTGCATAGAGTGCTGCAATGAACACTGGAGTACATGTGTCTTTTCGAGTATGGTTTTCTCTGGATAGATGCCCAGCAGTGGGATTGCTGGATCAAATGGTAATTCTATTTTGAGTTTTCTGAGGAATCTCCATACTGTTTTCCACAGTGGTTGCACCAATTTGCATTCCCATCAACAGTGTAATAGGGATCCTTTTCTTCCACACCCTCTCCAGTACTTATTGTTTGTAGACTTTTTGATGATGGCCATTCTGGTTGGTATAAGGTTGTACCTCATAATGGTTTTGATTTGCATTTCTCTAATAACGAGTGATGTTGAACACCTTTTCATGTGTTTTTTTGCCATCTGTATGTCTTCTTTGGAGAATTATCTGTTTAGATCTTCTGCCCATTTTTGATGGGGTTGCTTGCTTTTTTGGTATTGAGCTGTAGGAGGTGTTTGTAAATTTTGGAGATTAATCCCTTGTCAGTTGATTCATTTGCAAATATTTTCTCCCATTCTGTGGGTTGTCTTTTCGTTTTGTTTAAGATTCCCTTTGCTGTGCAGAAACTTTTAAGTTTAATGAAGTCGCATTTGTTTATTTCTGTTTTTATTGTCATTACTCTGACTGGTGGATCTGAGAAGATGTTGATATCATTTATGTCAGAGAGTGTTTGGCCTATGTTTTCCTCTAAGAGTTTTATAGTATCTGGTCTTATATCTAGATCTTTAATCCATTCTCAGTTTATTTTTGTGCACAGTGTTAGGAAGTGTTCTAGTTTCATTTTTTTACATGTGGCTGTCCAGTTTTCCCAGCACCACGTATTAAAGAGGCTGTCTTTTCTCCAATGTATATTCTTGGCTCCTTTGTCATAGATTAGTTGACTATAGCTGCAAGGGTTTAACTCTGGGCCTTCTATCCTGTTCCACTGATGTATATTTCTTTTTTTGGTGACAGTACCATACAGTTTTGATGACTATAGCTTTGTAGTATAGTCTGAAGTCAGGGATCCTGATTCCTCCAGCTCCATTTTTCTTTTTCAGGTTGTCTTTGTCTATTCTGGGTATTTTCTGCTTCCAAACAAACTTTAAAATATTTTGTTCTAGTTCTGTGAAAAATGTCCTTGGTAATTTGATAGGGATTGCATTGAATCTGTAGATTGCCTTGGGTAGTATAACCATTTTGATAATATTGACTCTTCTAAGGAGGAAATATTTTATATGACACAAGAGTCTTCAGTTGTCTTGGTTTAGATTCTGTGCTTGATGGAGCAAATTTTAATTACTGGTTGGACTTCCTTAGGTTTTTACAACAGAGCTCTTTCATGTTAGACACATGTATTATAGTCACTGTAAAATTATAGACAGCATTGGACGTTTTAAAATGGCATTGTAACTTATATTTCAATCTTTCAGGGGTTAGATTTGAATGACTCAAGCCCAGAAACCTGAATAGCAGTGACTGCTCTGATATAATGAGTTTCTTGACACACAAAACTGAGAAGCTATGTCCTTCTGGGTCCCATCTCCCTCCGAGTACAGTGGAGGAACCAGCCTATCTCAATCTGCCATAGTTGAGCGTCCTCTTTTTATCTGTGATGAGCGTAAACAAAGCAAGAGGGAGAGCACCCTGCAGAGCAGTTCCTATGAAAAATCCCCACGCTATCTGGTGGTGTGACCCAGGGAAGAAAAGAAGGCTGATGAAACCTCAGTTTCCACAATTATCAGAGGGACCAGATAATGGGAAGTTGTCAGCCCTCTGGTTTCTTTGTTACTCCATTTGGAAAATCTTTCCCCTTTATAATTCAAGAAAAATCTGACCTAAGATCCTTGCAAATTCCTAGAATCTCTGATATCACAATCGTCAGTTGTACTATAAAGCATAGGTACAATAAAGGTGAAACTGAGGTTTGAAGGTTGGAGGGTTAGCTAGGTTCCCTCAGTAGCTAAATGACTGAAATGGCTTTAACTGTCACATCAACCTGGGGACATCAATTCAGATATCTTTTTCGCTATAACCAGATGACATTAGTACAGGTGTAGTCCTTTAGAGTCATTGTAAATAGTTAAAACTGCACATGTTAAATTGGTGATGGTGAAAAGTCAACTTACTTTAAGAGGATTGTTGTAGGCACCTTAAACAGGGCTGCTGACCAACCTGAGAGAGTTAACATCTGAATCCACCCACGCATTTATCCATCTATTCATTTGTTCATGTTCTTAACTTACATTTATTGGATGCTCCTATTCGCCAACAGCTATAGGGTGTTTTGGGTTATCTGCTGTGAGAAACAGCAGAGGGGACTTCAGATGTATTACCAAAAGGGAAGATTTAAGGGGGATATGACAGCTATTTTCAAGTATGTGACTGGGGAGGAGGCTTATCTGTGTTTTTCCAGAGGGCACAACTAGGAAAAATGAGTAGATGATAAAGGGTTTCAGACTTGGGCATAAATTGTAGAAAACTTCAGACTTTGGAATGAGCTGCCCAACAATGGAATGCACTGCCTTGCAAAACAGTGATCCTCTGGCCCTTCAAGGGAACTACCAAAGCACAGATAAGGAAGATGGGGTCCGGAGAGATTAAATGACCTGGGCAAGAGTGCCCGGCCTGTCAGTGTAGAGAGTCTGGCTTGGCACCCAGAATGCAAGTCAGCCCAGCCCAGTCAACCCTTGGCATGCAATGATTTAACTTTGTTCTCTCAAGCTCAAAGCTCTGTGGTGTTTTGTAATTTATAATTTTGATGAAACACATGCTCCAAGGCTAACATGTGGGAGTGAGTCCCTGAGCTCGAGAGCAAATACCCACATCTCAAACAGACTTTGAAGTTCTTGTGGAAAACACAGTAATTCTGGTGATATATTACAGCTTCTTTTTCGTTATTAAAAATAGTTAATGCCCAAATGAGCCAAAAAGTTAAAAAGTAATGAGAAAAAAAAAAAGACAACCAAGAAAGTGAAATTTCCTATCAGAAGCATGAAATTTCAGTTAGATCAGAGTGGCCTGGCATGTTAAATTGGGGGCTGACCTGGATCAGCGATGTGACATTGTTTCACGGAATGTTCCATGGCTTTGGCAATCTGCCACAGAGGTGTTTGAGGGGGAGGGCTCAAGAAAAACAAGACTATTCTGTACTTTCAGCTATTTTGCATGGTCTGCCTTGTTCTTTTGCTCTAACATCATTTGAACAACCCCGGTTATGGTTATTAAGTCGCACCATTCAGGAAGGAAATGTGGGACAGGAACCACACCTTGTCTCTGGTGTGGCCTCCCCGTAGCTCTGTGGAGGCCATGGATGACCTGGCTCCATGTGACCTGTGTGTTCCAGGTCCGTGGGATCCTAAATATTGTTCCGTAGGACACACACCAAATCTCAGATGTTTCTGCCTTTCTTTTTAAGGAGTAGGCCTAGTCAGCTACGGGCCTGAGAGCATAGTTTGAGGCAACTATTTCAGTTTTCCCCAGGATATCAAAGGCCCTTCAGGCTTAAATACTGAAGACAGATCTGGACTTTAGGGACCATCTCAGCCCCCCTCAAATTTTCCTAACCTAGAAGTTCTCAAATCTCTGGACCAGCAGCATCTGCATCTTTTTTGAGCACTGGTTAGAATTACAAGTGGGACTTGTTAGAAATGCGAATTTCGGAGTTCCCATCATGGTTCAGTGGTTAACAAATCTGACTAGGAACCATGAGGTTGCGGGTTCGATCCCTGGCCTTGCTCAGTGGGTTAAGGATCCGGCGTTGCCATGAGCTGTGGTGCACGTTGCAGACATGGCTCGGATCCCGCCTTGCTGTGGCTGTGGCATAGGCCAGTGGCTACAGCTCCAATTGTACCCCTAGCCTGGGAACTTCCATATGCCGCCAGTGCAGCCCTAGGAAAAGGCAAAAAGACAAAAAAAAAGGAAAAGAAAAAGAAAACAAATGAGAATTTCCACCTCATGTGGGGGTGCTGAATGGTAAACTCAGGGGCTAGGCAAGGTCTTAGCAATTAGTAATTTAATCAGCCCTGCCAGTGATTGCTGATGCATGCTAGAGTTTGAGGACCCATGGAAGACATTCAGGAGCTGGAAGAGAGGCTTGGGTTTAATGCTTACTTCTGTGTCCAAACTTGATGGCCCAGAACCCCCGCCCCCCACCCCCACAGAGGGGACCTCACGGAAGCCAGTTGTGATGCACATCATCTCTGTCTGCATCCAGAACCTACAGGGTTTTCTGAGATTTCCTGGATCCCAGAGCAGTGAGTAGAAAATGCTGTTGGTTGCTTTCCGTTCAACTTCCTGAGGCTGTGCCAAGGTTTAAGTGACACCCAGATTTTCCACAAATGAAAAATGGAGATGTCAGCACACCCATGGTAAGCCATGAACAGGGATTCAGTTTGTAGAAATCGTGCCGAGACCCCCAAACCAGCTGCTTTTTGCACATTTCTACCTGCAGGGCTGTCAACACAGCACTTTTGCCAGCTTCTGTTTTACTTGAGAAAGCCAAAGCCCAGCCATTTATAGGAGTCATCTTTTATGACTAGAACTTTACCAAATTAAATGTTTAATAACTAAAGTAACAAATTCTCTGCTTGTTTATGTGCATGTTGTTCGCCCAGTAAATATTTCAGCCTCAGTCACTTCCCTCCCCGCTTAGTCACTTGGTTCTTGTTTTCCTTATTTATGGCAGGCTGTGTTTATGTGACAGCTGTTTTACATTGATATAAACACGCACCCCACTCCAACTGAATCAATGTCAGGAGAACAGCAGGAAGCCTGTTTCTTCCTGTTACATCCTATCCCTGCTGTAAATGTGTGTGCCCGCTAATGACAAGTAACGTTTGCGGAGTCTATACCTGGAAGCTAAGAGGTTGTTGACAATCCAAGAAGAACCTAGGGGTGAGCGAGGTAAGGTTGAAATTAAAAACCCTGGTTGACCTTCCCTGGCAGTGCTCGATCCCTCCCACTTCTCGTTTATATTCGTGGTATCTTTATGGGGTTAATAGACTGAGAGAGGAGGAGATGCTGAGTAAAGAGTGGGAGAAGAGGAGTTTCCTGGTGGCTCAGTGGGTTAAGGACCCAGAGTTGTCACTGCTGTGGCTCCAGGTACATGTTATTTTTTTTTTTTGTCTTTTTAGGGCCACATCCATGGAATATGGAGGTTCCCAAGCTAGTGATCTAATCAGAGCTACAGCTGCTGGCCTACACCAGAGCTACAGCAACACCAGATCCGAGCCTCGTCTGCAACCTACACCACAGCTCACAGCAAAGCTGAATCCTTAACCCACTAAGTGAGGCCAGGGATCAAACCCATGTCCTCGTGGATACTAGTGGGGCTCATTACTGCTGAGTCACAGTGGGAACTCCTGGTACCTGTGTGTTTGATCCCTGGCCTGGGAACGTCTACACGTTGAGGGTGGAGCCAAAAAAAAAAAAAAAAGTGGGAGAAGAGAAGGATCTGAATTTGCATCAGCAGCCCTGTGTAGCCATACCTCTTCACTGAGCCATTTGTGATTGAGGAGACATGGCCAACATTTCTGGATCTTGCCTGTTGAAGAAACCTATCATATCTGTTAGCTCTGAAGTCTCCTGTCTCTAGGTGGTGCTCTGGTTTGCAGATGGTTAAATGATTAATGAAGTCTGTCCCTTTTCATTGATGACAGCTGAATTCAGACCTTAACCCTGAGATTTCTGCTCTTTTTTTCTGTGGTCTGAAGGAAGGAAAGAAAAGGAAGGGGAAAAAGTTTAGATATTGTTTTTGTGTTCAGAAGTTCTAAGCATGGGGTCCTAAAGTTAATATTTCTCATTAGAAAATTAACTTTAAAAAATGTGAAATATGGGAGTTTCCATTGTGATTCAGCGGTGACGAACCCAACTAATATTCATGAGGATGCAGGTTTGATCCCTGGCCTCACTCAGTGGGTTAGGATCTGGTGTTGACGTGAGCTGTGGTGTAGGTTGCAGATGAACCTCGGATCTGGTTGCTGTGGCTGTGGCTGTGGCTGGCAGCTGCAGCTCCGATTCGACCCTTAGCTTGGGAACTTCCATATGTCCAAGGTGTGGCCCTAAAAAAAAATAAAACGTGAAACGTGGTTCCTTCTGGCCGGCAGGGGTCCAGGAGGTGCCCTTGTGTGCTCCCGTTTTTTTCTTTTGGCTACAGGTGCTGGACCTGTGTAAAGTAATTTTGGGTTTATAGCTGGAAGTGGGCCTTTTCCTATAAACTTCTCTCTAATAGGTAAAGAAAGGACAGTCTTTTGTGAATGGGCCAACTGGGGTTGGCCTTTACGTGGTTGGCAGAATTGATTCTGATCGCGTGTGTATTTTTATACAAAACTTCTGTGTGCTCAATAAATATCAGGGGAACAGTAGGCAGCCTGTTTCATCCCATTATGTCCTTGTCTCATCACAAACCAGTTCAGCCTCCAACCTTCCTGACAATAAAGGCTTTGAGGGCGGCTCTGCCCCAGAGCTCTGGGTGGCAGGGCTGTCCCTCTGTGCTGTTGACACTCATTTTCCTGAACAGTGTTGGGGATCCTGGTGGGAGCCGGGGTGGGCAAGACGGTAGCTGAATTGTGGGGCAGGAACTGACCTGAGCCCTTGGGGGGCCCTGGCCCCACAGGCATCCTGGACATGGTGGCTGCCTCCTTCCAAACAAAAATTTGGTAGTGGGGAGGTTGCAGGAAATATCTGACACGGTATATGGGTTATAAAACAGAACGTTCCTAAAAAAAGAAAGAAAAAAAAGAAAGGGAGCCCCAGAGCAGATCAGTGTTATCCCTCCAAATCTTTGACCACATAAAGTCACATCTGTATGAATTTAGAAGAGGTGGTAACGTGTATTGAGCACTTGCTCTGCAGCGGGTGTCGTTCATAATCTATAATGCGAATCATCCCTCATAGACATTAATATAGTGGATCCTCTCATTTAATCCTCATAATAAAACCTCTGATGTAGACAGTCTTATTGTCCCTAATTTCACAGCTGAGTGAATGGAGGTTAAGGAACACGCCTGGGGTCACATGGATGGTTTAAGTGGGGAGCCAGGGATGCTAATTCAGATGCTGTAAATCTAGCCTCTGCACTTCACCGCTGTAAGAATGACCCTCCGACTTGAATGCACACAGGCATCACCTAGAGACCTTGTGAAGAGCAGAAACTGATTCCATTGGTCTGAGGTGGAGCCTGGGAGTCTGCATTTTTAACAGACTCTGATTTGCCTAAGAGCCCAAGGCCTGGTCTCCCATCTCTGAGCAACAGGCTTCACCAGCACCACCTGCCCTGGCCACCCCCCTCTCCCTGTTAACCCAGGGAGGAGATGGGGAAGGGATTTCCGGAATTTCCGCTGTGATGCTCACTCCCAGGCTGCAGTAAAGACCTTTGAATCTGCATCCACATACCCGCCTCCTGCCTGTTTTCAGGGCCCTGGGCGTGGAGTTTGCAGCAGCAAGAACACTGGAGCCACGCCGTTTAGAGCTGTGGCTTCACATCCTCCAACCCTCGGCTCTGTTCTTGTATTCTGAACCCTGTCTTCTTGCTGCAGGGAGGCCTTTTCGTGCATCTCTCATTTGTACTAGTGGGATGGAAGCCAGCTCTGGACTGGAAGGCAGGAACATGAGCTCCAGCCACAATTTAAATCTTGATTTGCTCCATGAGCGGAAGCTGGAAACTTAACCTTTCTAATAAGTCTTCCTCTTCTCTATCTCTAAATGGAGCTAATAAAACTATTCCCCAGCCTGCAGTTTAGGAATACTCCAAAGGTTAAGCAACCAACATGTATAAAACTATTTGAGCTCCCTTGGAAATAAATTTATTGTGGAGGTGTAAATAATAGTACATAATTATGGCCAAAGTCTGTGGCATTTTTCTAATGGCATTCAGTCACTGGTGGGGCTTAAGATGACCAGCTCTCCTCTTTGGTTTTAAAAATCTCTCTTCGTGGCCACCTTTCCCAGAAGTAGTCAAAGGAAACAGCCTCCTTAAAAGACACATTCAGTTTCACCATCAGTCAAACCCCACTTAAGTGCCAAGACACTGAATTTCTAGAGAGTGCATTCCACATTCCTGAGCTGGGCGGGAGCTGTGGGTGGCTGGGCTCCTGTGCGGAACAGTCAAAAATGAGACAATGGCACTTGATGCAGACATGTAGACAGGCTGCAAGGCAACCGAGGTTGTTTCTCTGTTTCCTTAAGAACAGCCAATCCATCGGTGACTTCCTGGCAGGTTCATATTCCCATCGTCAGTGTGGGGGGTGCTGAATTAGTTGGGACAGCAAGAGAGGATTCTTTCCAAGGGTGTCCCGAGCCTGGGATGGACAGCGGGCCCTGAGCATACGTGTTTGACAGACACTTCAATCCCTTTTCCAAAGTGCCACTTCTAACTTCCTTTGTGATATGTGCGGAAATTGTTCTTGTCTCAGGCAGAGACTGCTGTATTGGGAAAGGGAGAAGTTCAGCTGTCGTATTGTCTGCCAGAGCATTGGGCAAGCGTGTCTTAGAGATGTTGACTTATCTTGCACGCAGAATGTCTTAACAATCTTTCAATCACTTCATTACAGGGTTATGTTTTTGCTTCCCCTGTCTCTTGACAAGCAGCGTGGAGTTCTGCCTTTTCCCATTGGATTTTCATTTGTTCTCCCGCTGCGTGCATTATGAAGCTGGGGGTTTGCATTGCTGGTGACAAGGCTGAGGGCCCAGACATCATTTCTAAGCAGCCAGGGCAGGGCTGCACACATTCGAGTGCACTCAGAGACCCAGAGGGTTTGCTTTTATTTCCTGCCCAACAAATTACCTTTCATTTTCATGTAGATAGAGGAAATGGAGAACGGAGTCCCCAGTTCTCCAAATGGCCCTCAGTCGAATCCGTAGCCCCTCACACAGACCATCTCCTGAGGCTGATCGCTGGGGTCCGCTTCTCTCATTGCTGGTTTTGAGTTCTGCCCCCTTCCCTAGGGTCCCTCTGCTTCCCTTTTCCCCTTCTCCTTTGTCGCCTTCCATCTCTGGGACAGCTTTCCGCATCCTTGCCTCCTCACCTAAGACTCTGGTTTCCAAATTGTTTGCCTGCAGCAGATCTCAACCAATTGAATCTAGATGCAGATCGCCTCAATTTCCCCTCTCCCCTTTAGTTTCCGGTTAATTTGTTTTTGTCTTTCAGAAGTTTCAATTTCTTTCATTTTTAATTTTTTAAATTTTTTTAGAGTACAGTTGACTCACAGTGTTGTGTTAGTTTAAGGGATACAGCAAAGTGAACCAATCATACCTGTAAATATATCCATTCTCTTTCCCCATGTACGTTATTACAACCTATTGAGTAGATTTTCCTGTGCTGTACGGTAGGTTCTCACCAATCATCTGTTTTATACAGTAGTGTGTGTGTGTTACTTCCACCCTCTCAATTCTTCCCTCCCCCCAATGGTTTCACCTCTGGTAACCTTAAGATTGGTTTTGAAATCTGTGAGTTTGTTTTATAAATTCTTTTGAATAATTTTTATTAGATTCCACATATAAGTGATATCATACGATGTTTGACTGACTGACTTCGCTCTGTATGCTAATTTCTAAGTCCATCCATGTTGCTGCAAATGGTATTATTTCATTCTTTTTTATGGCTGAGTCATATTCCATTGTATATCTGTACCACGTTGCCTTTATCCATTCCTCTGTCATTGGACATTCACGTTGCTTTCATGTCTTGGCTATTGTAAATAGCGCTGCTGTGAACATTGGGGTGCAAGTATCTTTCTGAATTTTCTCTGGATAGATGCCAGTCAAATTTTTAAATGTTTAAATTTGATGCCCAAATTTTTATTTTTATTTTTTTAATTTATTTATTTACTTTTTTGCATTATAGCTGGTTTACAGATTTCTGTCAGATTTTCCAACTGCACTGTGTGGTGACCTGGTTACATGTACATATATGGATTTGTCACATGTGATTAGATATAGTTCCCTGTGCAATACAGTTGGATCTCCTTGCTATTCCATCATTAAAGCAGTAGTTATCCCCACTCCCTCCCACCCCTTCCCCACCCCTCCCCCGCCCCCTTGGCAACCACAAGTCTGTTCCCCAAGTTCGTGATTTTCTTTTCTGTTGAGATGTTCATTTGTGCAGTGTTTTAGACTCCAGTTATAAGCAATTTCATATGACATCTGTCTTTCTCCTTCTGACTTGCTTCACTCAGTATGAGGGTTTCTAATTCCTTCCATGTTGCTGC
>PVHT020000166.1:5568444-5585713 GCA_004024745.2 Catagonus wagneri | reverse complement strand
ATTTCATATGACATCTGTCTTTCTCCTTCTGACTTGCTTCACTCAGTATGAGGGTTTCTAATTCCTTCCATGTTGCTGCGAATGACATTATTTTATCCTTTTTTATGGCTGAATAGTATTCCATCGTGTATATATACCACCAATCCAGTCATCTGTCGATGGACATTTGGGTTGTTTCCATGTCTTGTGATGCCCAAATTTTTAAATGTCAGAATTGACTCTTACCTTTCTTGGTAGATTTGACTCCATTATAGTGTCTGAAATGGGAAAATCTGCCTACACATACCATGGAAACAAAGCACAACCCCTCACGTGGTGCACCAGTATTTTCTGTACTCAGGCAGTGTTCTGGTTGTGCCTACTTGACCAGGGCTATCTTCTCTTCCTTTCTTGTCCTCTTCAGGGAGTAAGATAATCCAGGGTCCAGGGGGAGTTGGTTTATCCCAAAGTTCGGGATAGCCCATTCTTGATGGCAGGCCAGAATCACACTTTCTTGGTGAAGTCTCTTCAAGTGCTGGCTGCCACTTGGGAGTGTGTGTGTATGTGTGGGGTGGGGGTTCACCACCAGCTGGCTCTACTAAGTGGCTTTGAGCTTTATATCCCCATCTGCAAAACAGGAATGATAGTGTGCACCACATGGAATGGCTGTGAGGCTAAAACAAAATAATTTATATAAAATATTTAGTATGGAGCCTGACATAAATTATGAAAGTGATAATTATTTAATTCCTTCAGTCATTCAAATAACTACAAAGCATGGAAAGGAGTTAAATACTTTTGGCCCCTCCCCCTCCCACTTTTTCATCACTTTATACTGAAATCAGTCGATTCACAAATTAATTCTCCCTTCTTTAACCTCATTTTTGGTCCTAAATACTGGCCCAGCCATGTGGTTAGAGCTGGCATTGACTCTATACAACCTAACACCTGAAAGAAAATATCTCTTTTTCTCAACAGATTCTTTTTTCTGCCAGTGAAGAACCATAATAATCATCATTGTTAGGATATGAACAAAGGCTCCCTCATGGATTTGGGGGAGAGCTTTGTCTACGTGGCTTTGGAATGCTCTGTTTTTACACTCATAACCACAAAGAGTTGACATTAAGCAAACAAAATAGTTCACATTTTCTTCCTATTAAGAGACCATCTCTCACTTATCTAATTCTGGGCATTTGGTAAAATATATTTTCTTTTTTCTTCTACTTCTTCTTTTTTTTTTGTCTTTTTAGGGCTGCAGCTGTGGCATATGGAGGTTCCTAGGCTAGGGGTCAAATAGGAGCTGTAGCTGCCAGCCTCTGCCACAGCCACAGCAATGCCAGATACCAAACCCACTGAACAAGGCCAGGGATAGAATCTGCGTCCTCATGGATGCTAGTCAGATTCATTTCCGCTGAGCCATGACAGGAACTCCAGTAAAATATATTTTCAGGAAAACTCCAAGAATGGAACCAGCTGCTAAGTAATTTATATTTCTTCCTAATAAAAGCATCCAGGACACTATGCTGGCCCCTCATTTATATGTTCCTTCGGATAATACACTTTAGAGGCACCATTTCACTTTCATTTAAGTGCTTTGGATTTTAGAGAATTGAGTTTTGTTTCAATTTGTTTAGAGAAGTGTGTGTGTGTGTGTGTGTGTGTGTGTGTGTGTGTGTTTTACGCTCAACCTCCCTCTCTCCTTTTCTCCTTTTGATCTATCTTTTCCTAAGAATTCTTTTCCCAAATGAATGAATGATATCTATATCCTTTTAAAATACTGAATAAGACTGAGCACTTACTAAATTCTCAAAAGTTCTTTTTAGTTATTTAAAGTAAGTATTAAAGTTCTTTTTAGTTATTTAGTTATTTAAAGTAAAAGTTCTTTTTAGTTATTTAAAGTATGCAGATAGTGTGGTCTAGTGTTAGGAGTCCTGTCCAAGCACTAAATCAGGTGATTCAGTGGTCAATATACTGATCATATGCAGGTCAGTTGCTCTGTAATCCCTTAGCCCCTGATTTGATTTGACTTATACAGACTGATTCTTTTGCCTCAACAACTTAATTGCTCCACACTTTAATATATTGTTTGTCTTCTATTATTAGTTATGACTGTGGGAACAACCAAGTAGAAAATTATGACAGAAATGTACGAGAGAGACTTTTCTAAACCTCTCTCTCATGGAGTTCCCATTGTGGCTCAGTGGTAATGAACCTGGCTAGTATCCATGAGGACGCAAGCTTGATCCCTGGCCTTGCTCATTGGGTTAAAGATCTGGCATTGCCATGAGCTGTAGTGTAGGTTGTGGACTTGTCTTGGATCCCATGTTGCTGTGGCTGTGGCTGCAGCTCTGATTGGACCCCCTAGCCTGCGAACTTCCATCTGCTGCAGGAGCAGCCATAAAAAAGAAAAAAAAACTATCAAAATTAGAGGTACAGTTAGAACAGATCTAAACTAGGGCTCCAAATGAAATTCCTGGGTTGATCATTTTTTGATTGATTTGACTGTTTAATTTTGTCAAAATACCTATCAAATTGATCAGGTGCCAATTTGACTGATGCCATATATATATGGCATTAAATTTACACAACAGCTTATTCAAAATGGTCACCACAGCAACTGCATGCATTCATTCATTCATTCATTCATTCATTCAGTACACATGCCTGAGTATCCTTCTGTGTTCTCAGGGTTCTGGAAACTAGGAATACAAGGAACACTGTAGTCCCCACCCTCAGGGAGTTAATGAGGAGAAATAGACAATAAGCAAGAAACCAAGCAATCCACTTAGTGATTTAACAGAAGTGCTCTAAAGAAAATGGAAGCAAGAGATTGGAGAATAACAAAGGGGATTATTTAATATTGAGTAAGGGTGAGCCAGCCTGCACAGGTGACATTTGAGCCAGCACTTTCTACTGTGGTGAACCCATTATGCTTTTCTCTTTCTTTTGGTCTGCCTCCCCTCTTCTGGGAGAAAGCCTGGAAATTTTAGTTTTTAATCAATTTCCCTACAATCCATAAGACATTACTCATTTTATTTTATTTTTTTTGCTTTTAAAAATTATTATTATCACATATTTTTTTTTAGGGCTGTACCCACAGTATATGGAAGTTCCCAGGCTAGGAGTCTAATTGGAGCTATGGTGGCTGGCATACGCCACAGCCACAGCGACACAGGATCCGAGCCGCATCTGGGACCTACACAACAGCTCATGGTAATGCTGGATCCCTAACCCACTGAGCATAGCCGAGGATGGATCCTAATTGGGATTGCTACCACTAAGCCACATGATGGGAACTCTCAGAAACTACTCTTTTAAAAAGTTTTTTAAATTAAAGTATAGTTGATTTACAGTGTTGTGCCAATTTCTGCTGTACAGCACAGTGCCTTAGTTATCCATATATATATATATATATACATTCTTTTTATTAGTCTTTTCTGTTTTTGGCCATGCCCACAGCATGCAGAAATTCCCAGGCTGGGAACTGAACCCACGCCACAAATGTAACCAGAGCCACAGCAGTGCCAATGCTGGATCCTTAACCTGCTGAACCATGAGGGAACTCCCTCTTTTTAATATTCCTTTCCATCATGGTCTGTCCCGGGAGGCTGGATGTGGTGCCCTGGGCTGCACAGTAGAAAATCATCACTTATCCATTCTAAATGTAATAGTTTGCATCTACCAGGCCTCTAATAACCCCAGACTCCCAGACCATCCCTCTCCCTTCCTCCTCTCCTTTGGCAACTACAAGTCTGTTCTTTGTGTCCGCAGGTCTGCGAAAGAAACTACTCTTAAACTGGCCCACCACTGAGATTTCTCTGAGCGTTCAGTTCTGTAGGTTTTCACAAACTGTGGAAGATGGTACAGATGAGCAGATTTTTCTGAAAGTCACAGAAAATATTTTATGATCTCTTCCTTGTTCATTCAAACATATCCTCTTCAATTTTTTTCCTTTGATTTGTGATTTAAGAGCCCTTTTTATTTTCTCACAAGATAATGGCCACTGTAAACAGAATCTAAGCAAGTGCTCTGGCAAAAGTCCATTTCAGGATATAAAGATGAAGCAGTTGTACCACAAATAGTGTCTCTTCCTTCCAAATTCCACTTCACAGATAACATTTTATTCAAAAACCCTTAAGCATTGCTCCAGAAAAGCAAATGCCTTTGAAATTCTTGTAGTTCCAACCATGAAATGTGTCTGTTGTGAATTTTTGGTTTCATTTCAAAGGTTTTCTTCTACCTGACTGATTTCATCTAACTTAAGTATCTGAAGCATTTGGGATTCTCCCCCCCACACACACACATTTTGTTTAGTTGAACTAAAGATGCTCATTGAATTTAGAGATTTTTCCAAGAGCAGATCATGGGTGCACGAATGCATCATTGCCTGCCCATATGGATTCAACACATCTGAAAGAACAGGACTCAGTCCCATGGGTTTAGGGAGGCAGATTTCCCCCAGGCCTAGGTCATTGTTCAGGAACAATATTAACAGCTAATATTTTTTGTTCTCTCCACATGCCGGGCATTATTCTAACAACTTTTTGAAATGTACTTTTCACAATTCTGTGATTATCCTCCTTCCACGGATAAGGAAACGGACACAGAAGTTGAGCAACCATCCTCAGATCACACAGCTAGAATGTGGCTGCACCAGGAATAAACCCCAGGCAGACTTCATTCTAAAGCCCATCCTCTTAACTGCTGCTGTGCCTCAGCAGTAATGAATGAGGGGCTTGGGGGGCACAGACTCAGCCGGTCTGCCCCGGTGTGACCTCACAGGCGGTTTAGGTACCAGGGTCCCTCCTGATTGGTTGAAGGTCCATTCTGATTGGTGGGTGCCCATGCTGTATTGATTGTTAGACATTTTGATTCTACAATGTTTTAGTTCATTTCCTTCATTCTCCATGTAGAAAAGGAGAAACATTTTTCACTCCGCGCTATCTAATCAAAGTATTTTGAGATATTGCCAAAATGGTTGATTTCCATGAAACTGTTTTACCTGGTGTTACTGATCACCCCTCTCGCTGGTCATCTGTGTGGCTTGGTTTCCTCTCTCTAGTTAGACATGCATACCTACATACAATATGTAAACATCTACATCTCTATCTACCTATCAGTTACTGAGAGAGAGAGAGTGTATAATATATTAGTGTTCCCTAGGAGTCCAGGCTCAATCTACTGCTCTTCTCAAAGAATATATTATCTTAGTTCACTTCCAACTGACAATTGCATCATTTTCCACTGACACAACAATGATCCATATCTATTTCTGGGCTCCTCTTTTCTTCTAAGATTCTGACCTTTATTTCAAAGCTGTCTATTTCTTCAATGGCCCACGCTCCACATACCCCAAAATAAAACCCATTATCTTCCCCTAAAATCTATTTTTCTCTAATATTTTTTCTCCATAAACTCCATCTTGGTTAATGCAAACATTGTCAGCCTGGTGTCCCAAACACTGTGACTGCTGGCTGCCTTGCTCATGTTCTATTAATTATTAAGCCCTATTGATTTTACTACTGAAATCTCTCAAATGTGACTATTTCTTTCCACCCTGACTTTAATGCAGACTTCCTTATCTGTCTCCTGGATATTTTCTTAACTGTCGAATCAAAGTATAATATGCACACAGAAAAGTACACACATCCTTAGTATGTGACTGACTGCATCCATTGGGCCCATACCCAAGTCAAGAAGCTCAGTATCAGTCAAAGTCTTGTCTCCTCCATGGTTGGGTTTGAAATTCCACTGCTGGAGTTCCCTTTGTGGCTCAGTGGTTAACGAATGCGACTAAGAACCATGAGGTTGCGGGTTCGATCCCTGGTCTTGCTCAGTGGGTTAAGGATCCGGTGTTGCCGTGAGCTGTGGTGTAGGTTGCAGACGCGGCTCGGATCCTGCATTGCTGTGGCAAAGGCCGGCGGCTATAGCTCCGATTAGACCCCAGCCTGGGAACCTCCATATGCCGCGGGTGCAGCTCTACATAAAAGGTAAAAAGACAAAAAAAAAAAAAAAAGAAATTCCACTGCTGATATTTAATGACTCTAAGCCTCTGATATGGATCAAATCTGAAATGTTCACAGTGGTGTAGCCTTTTAATCACTGTCATGTATCGCTAAGTATGGGTGAACGATTTAAGAACACAGCTAGGTAAATGTGGGGAGAAGGGCATGGGCCGCTGAGCAGATGAGAGATGAAAATTGTCTCCATCGCGGGGTGGAAAGTTCTGAGAGACATGGTTGGGGACCTCGACCTTGACTGCCAAAGACAGACTGCCGGCTCTTCTGCCACACAGGACAGGCTGCTAAGGTAGCAAAGCAGGATAATAAGACCCTCTTGCCCCCAGTGTTCAATTCCCAAAGTTCAGTTATTTGCTTCAAATAATATTGAGAACTGAAGTCGGGATGAAACTCATGAGACCTTCAAAGTCAGAGTAGGTGAGCCAAAAGGATTGAAAATCCACTTTGTGAATTTACTTAATTCGTTTTATTACATGCATCCTCAGCCTCATAATAAATCAAAGTAAAATCCTCTGAATTGAATGGTATTTGAGGAGAGGTCTTAAATCGCACATTCCTTATCTCTAACTAGGTCCACAGGACAAAACCTCTTGGATCAAGCCTTGTGTTAAGGTCCTCATTTCTCTTCTCAAGGGCCTTTCTCTCTAACTTGAGGATTCCAGTTTGTACCTTCTGCTAGATGTGTGCTTTTGGCCACTACTGCTGCAGTTCAATCTATTTATTATTATTATTATTTTTCTTTTTTGGCTACCCCATGTCATATGGAGTTTCTGGGCCAGGGATCAGATCCAAGTCAAAGTTATGACCTATGCCTCAGCTGTGGCAGCACTAGACCCTTAACCCACTGTGCCAGGCCAGGGATTGAACCTGCACCCCAGTACTCCAGAGATGCCACCAGTCCTGTTGTTTCAGAAAAACTATTTCTAGCTTTATTTATAGCCATTAGAAGAACATTTCAATTTATTTTTGATGACTAAAAACTGGATGAATATTACTGGTCAAAAACTATTTAAAAGGGTTTTCCCTAGGCTGGCTTTCATGCAGAGAACAATTGTTAACAATTGTTACATGTCATGGAGGCAGAGTTATGCCATAATAATTTTTAAGCCCAATTGAATAGTGAGAAGTTTTCAAATGTAATTGAATTGCTCCCAACTCTGTCAGACACTATGCAATTGCCCCTGTAGATATCAATAAGCAACTCAATTGCATCCGATTTCTTCAGGAACAATTGGATTGCAACTGAATAACTCAAATGACTCTTGCCTTCTTGGGCAGAGCTCAACTGGATAAAAAAAAGCGAGAGACGTGGTTAAAGGAGTACTCAGTGCATGTCAGCTAAGAATTCACCAAATGCCTTTCTGTGCTGGGAAATTTGTTGGTCTGAAATGAGGATACAGTAACACGCATGCACCGCACATTTATTCTTTCAGTGAGCAGTCTACGCTGTGCCAGTCACTGTCTTACGCATGCAGGCTATAGACACTAGGTAGAAAGACCATTCTAGACCATTCTAGTGCTTTCACTCACCAACTCAATTCCTTTTCTGGTTATAGTCTCTGACTTTGGAAGTGAGGAATCTACCTTCATGTTGGATCTATGTACTCTGGGGTGGGGAGCCTTCCCCCAAGTTTCAGGGTTAGCATATGACCATGCTTTAAGCCAATTTCTCTATCACATTCTTATGGCCAAAATGACTGATTCAAGAGTTGCATGTAATAGAGTTCCCTTGTGGCTCAGCAGATTAATTACCCAGCATCATTACTGCAGCAACTCTGCTTGCTGATCTGGCATGGGGTTCAATTCCTAGCCCAGGAATGTCCACATGTCCTGAGTGTGGTCAAAAAAATGGAGATGCATGTATGTGGCTTAACCTGGTCCAATCAGAATGAGCCAAAAAAGAAAAAAAGTTTGAAGAGAACTTTCCAAAAGTGCTTGCTCTTTTGCCCACCTGAGAAATTTTAGCCACTACATGCATTTAACTACCGCAAAGAGAGCACTTGTGTTGTCAAGGTTCATCATAGAGTTTGAGCATTAAGTCACTATAGCAAGAGGCTCAGCCAAGGGTCGGTGAAAAACTGTTAAAATGAATTATTTGATCCCTGAATTTAATTGTACCTGAATACAGCTCTTTACTCCCATGCCTTGTAGCCTCATAACCAACTTTTTAGTTAACAGATGATCAATTGAACTACACAGAAAAAAGCCCCTGAACTGAGTGGGTCTTCAATTCAAATCAGCTCAGTATCAAGAAAATGATAGAAAGAGCAATCAAAATAAATCACTATTTATGGGGGAAAGGAAAGGTTGAATTCTTTTCTGTTTGTGCTTTCCATCTTCAAAATGATACCAACTCAACTGGATGAAAAGTAAAGAAAACAAACCAGTCAAGATTTCCAACTGCATGGCCTTAAGTAACCATTGCAAAATTCCTTTCTTCAGTGAATTGATTTGCTGGGTGAGTGACCTGGCCAAATCAAGTAGAACTATCCTCAAGATAAGCCTTAAGAGGGTAAAATACATAGAAGGTAAACCAATAAATAACACTGAAGGATCTTAATGTGAAGCTGTAGAAGGAAATGGAATAGAGAACCCTCTATTTCATCCAAATGCCTTCTTGTTCTAACAAAGAAAAAGGCAGGGATTCTATGAAATACAACTTGTAGCAGAGGAACATGGGTCTGGGTTACTGCAAAGCGCCTGGAGAGTCAGTGGGGATTGGTTGACTCTGGGATGTGATTTGGGGTCACAAAGAAAGTCACTTCTCTGATTTTGTCAGGAATTTGGTCCTGTCTAATGTGATAGGAAAAATGTATTACCAGTAACAATCTAACAGGAAGCATAAAGTTGCGAAGCCATGTCATATGGCTTCAAATCCTGCCAAATCTTTTACATGGTTTTGACAGCTGCCTTATATATACGTATGTAACATTTTTAACTTTGTCATCATCATCTTTATCATGGTGGTGGATATTGGCACTCAACTTCTCACTTTACTTCTGAGCACTCCTAATCTTCCGAGGCTAGAAAGCTAAACGTGGCATTTGCCAAACTCATGCAGTTAAGGTTCTTGAAGAGATTTAGGTTTCTGTAGGTGCACCCAAATGAGACTGGAAAAGCAGAAGTGAGATACTGGACATCTTTCTGCTGTTTCAGCAGCATCTTGCTGGGGAGCAAACTTGTGAAGGCACTGATTTTTCTGCAGCAAGATTCCACTGTCCAGTCATTGGTTTCACGAGGTTCAAGAGGTGGAATGTGGAACATTCGTATCTTGCTAGTTCAGATCTAGTGGATGTATGGGTAATCTCAGGGCTTCTAGTGCAGCAGCAGTGTCTTCCCAATTCCTAGGTCATAGAGAAGGTGCTGTTCAGAAAGTCAGAAGGTCCACTGGGAGCCTTGTATGTCCCTACCTTCCTGCGGAGACTGAAGCAGTGACTTCTCAAATGGCTGGCTCTGCCAGGTTTCCTTGAAGGTCCAGCCTACCCCACTACTCTAGGCTTTCCTGTGAATCTGAAAACACCTATGGCTCTCTAGTAAATCTGTTTCTACTAAAGATAGCTGGAGTTGTTTCTGTTTGCTGCTACTGAAACTCGATTGAGATAATTGTCATGATCAAAAGCATTTCTGAAGCAAGGCTCCAGTTTTGAGAACTATATAAGAAAAGAAGCGCACGACTCTTTCCTTCCTTTGAGAAACTCATTGCTTTAAGACAACAAATAGATATATACAGATTTATCTAGGATGAAAAACAAAGTTGAAATATTTCGTACAGGGAGGTAGAGAATCAGTGTGGGAGGGCAGAGAATAAAGAAAGGTTTGGGTTTGATGCACCAACTGAGTGGGGTGGGGAGAACTAATTAAAGCCAGGAAATCCACAGACAAAAAAAGTTGGACTCTTACCTCAAAGCATATACAAAAATTAACTCAAAATGGATCAAATACCAACACATAAGACTAAAACTAAAATTCTTAGAGGAGAACAGGAGAAAAGTTTTATAGCAATAGATTTGGAAAGGATTTCTTAGATATGATACTCAAAGCACAGGCAACAAAAGTAAAAATAGATAAGTTGGATCATTAAAATTAAAAATTCTTGTTTATTAGTGGACAGTATCAACAGAGTGAAAAGGCAGTGTACAGGATGGGAGAAAATACTTGCAAATCATGTATCTGATAGAGATTGATATCCATAATGTATGAAGAGCTCATAAAACTCAAAACCAAAAATTAAAAAACCCAAACAGCCACATTTAAAAATAGGCAAAGAGGAGTTCCCTCATGGCACAGCAGTTTAAGGATCCAGCATTGTCACTGCTGTGGCTTGGGTTATATCCCTGGCCCGGGAATTTCCACATGCCATAAGTGTGGTGAAAAAAAAAGGGGGGGCGGAGAACTTGTATAAACATTTCTCCTGAAAAGTTACACAAATGGCCAATAAGCACATGAAGAGATACTCAACATCACTAGCCATTAGGGAAATGCAAGTCAAAACCACAGTGAAATACCACTTCATACCCATTAGGATGGCTGGTGTTAACCGCCCCCCCCCCCATATAATAAACCTTGACAAGAAGATGGAGAGATTGGAACCCTTGTGCCTTGCTGGTGGGAATGTAAAATGTTACAGCTCCTGTGGAAAACAGTATGGCAGTTCCTCAAAAAATGTAATATTGAATTACTGAATGATCCAATAATTCCACTTCTGGGTATATACTCCAAAAAAAAAAAAAAAAGGTGAAAGCAGACACTTGAACAGGTACTTGTACACCCATGTTCATAACAATATTTTTCATAATAGTCAAAAGATAGAAACAACTCGTGTCCATTGAGAGTTGAATGGATGAGTAAATGTGGTATTACTCACAGAATTTTTTTATTAGAATATAGTTCATTTATAGTGTTGTATCATTTTCTGCTGTATAGCATAGTGACCCAGTCATACGTATATGTACACATTCTTTTTCTCATACCGTCTTCCATCATGCTCTACCCCAGGAGATTGGACATAGTTCCCTGGGCTATACAGTAAAACCTTATTGTTTATCCATTCTAAGTGCAATAGTTTGGGAGTTCCCTTCATGGCTCAGTGGTTAATGAACACGACTAGGAACCATGAGGATGAGGGCTCAATCCCTGGCTTTTCTCAGTGGGTTAAGGATCTGGCGTTGCTGCAAGCTGTAGTGTAGGTCACAGACATGGCTCAGATCCCGCATTGCTGTGGCTGTGGGGCAGGCCAGCAGCTGTAGCTCTAATTTGACCCCTAGCCTGGAAACTCCCATATTCTGCATGTGTGGCCCTAAAGAAAAATGCAGTAGTTTGCATCTACCAAACCTAAACTCTCTGTCTAGCCCACTGCCTCCCCCACCCCACCCTGGCAATCACTAGTCTGCTCTCCCTGTCCTTGATCTGTTTCTGTTTTGTAGATAGGATCATTTGTGCCATATCTTTGATTCTATATTTAAGTGATAGCATATGGTATTTGTTTTTCTCTTTCTGACTTACTTCACTTAGTATGAGAATCTTTAGTTTTATCCATGTTGCTGCAAAAGGCATTATTTTGTCCTTTTTCATGGCCGAGTAGCATTCCACTATATCTATGTAACACATCCCTTAATCCATTCATCTGTCATTGGGCAGTTAGGTTGCTTCCTTGTCTTGACTATTGTGAATAGTGCTGCAATGAACATAGGGATGCATGTATCTTTTTGAATTGTAGTTTTGTCTGGATGTATGCCCAAGAGTGGGATTGCTGGGTAATATATATGGTAGTTCTATATTTAGTTTTCTGAGGAACCTACATATTGTTTTTTTCTATAATGATTGCACCAATTTATATTCCCAGGTATATATGTATAGTAGAATATTATTCAGTCTTGAAAAGGAAGGAAATTCTCATATGTGGTACTACATGCATATAGTTGGAGAAGTTACTAAATTAAATAAGCCAGTCACAAAGCATAAATGTTGTATGATTCCACTTAGACGAGGTACCTAGAGGAATCAAATTCATGCAGGCAGACAGTAGAATGGTGGCTACCAGGGGCTGAGGAGAGGGAAATGTGGAGTTAGTGTTCAAGGGGTACAGAGTTGGAGAAGATGAAAAAGTTCTGGAGATAGATGGTGGGGATGGTAAGTACAATGTGAATGTGTTTAATGCCATGAACTGTACACTTAAAAATGGTTAAGATGGTAAATTTTGTGTTAGGTGTATTTTACCACCATTTTTTTCAGGGAAAATCTGGGGTGTGGGTTTTCACTGGAGATAGTGAAAGAGGCAAGTGCTGGGGTAGTGTGTGGAGAAAAGAAGAATTAAGACACAGAAAACAGAATAACGGGAGAGACGTTCTTGGGTAGCTTGGGGAGTGGGTTTTGTTATCTGAGCATCACTTTATTGGAAAGTCAACTGCCTCTAAACTTTCAAAAGAGTAATTATGTCTATATTTCAGTTGGTACTTTAAAAAACCGAATATTAATATATGTGTACAATGTTGATGATATATGTTACACTCAAGGCAGAATTTCATGGATCCCATATGCCCATGTTTAAATCTCAGGCTTAATTCCACAGTAGGGCTTTTTAAAATCCATTTTACAATATAAAGTAATGATAAGAATGCCATTTGAAAACAGCCGTGGAGTAATTGGGTTAATTGTAATGGTTCATGATGTATTTTTGTTGCTCTAATTCTTCTTTGTGACATCATGGTGAATTTTTGATTCAATTATGGTGGATAATCTGTTGGGAAGACGTGCCAATGATGTTTTCAAAAGGAGCTGCGGATACTTTAATTTCAAAGTAATTAATTCCAAAAGGAAACTTTGTGAGATGAAATAGTGAGGTTATTTGGTCACAAGAGCTTTCACAGTCATGAAGAAAAAAGGAAGCACAGTTCCTTTATTAAACTGACGTGGCATCAGGAAAAAGAGCTAAAAAATGATTGATTGCAAATATAATGTAGGGGATAGAAGCATCTGGCCAAGGCATAAATAACAAAGGCTCTTCACCATATGGCACTAATTTGCCTTTATGCCTATGAAATTTCACCTTTTCAAATGGCTATGCCTTTCTTAGGATGGGCTGTTCTGGGATCAGTGCGGGGCAGGATAGCACAGGGGAGTATGCGTATCTTCCTGGGCTGTTTCTGTAAGAAAAAGTGTTCAGTATTAATCCAGGGACTTGAGGCCTGTGTGTGTTTCTGGCTCCAATTCATCCACCGTCATAGCTACAAACCCAAGAATCAGATGGCATTAGGTCAAGGGGTCTTGATTAGAAATTAGACTTGAAGTATTGAATGCCAGTCAATTCAAAGGTTTAACTGAGGCTTAAGTTCGCCTTATTTCTAATGGAAAACCACCAACCTTGTGCTTTGATAGAGCAAAAGCAGATGTTTTTTTTTTTTTTTTTTTTTTTTTTTTGGTTTGCTTCTCCATAACCAAAGGGAGTGTGACTCTATTAAGCTTTAAGGAAACCAGAACTGAACAGCTTCAAAGTTGGTGGCATCAAATAAAACTTTCTCTTACCAGTAACTTGTAAAGAAGAGGCCAGCAGCATCTTTTCTCCCTTACACTTTGGTGCGCTGATCAGCAGCCATTCTTTTTCTTTTCTTTTTAAATTTTATTATTATTATTATTATTATTATTATTATTTCACCTTTTGCTTTTTAGCCCTCCCCCCGGCATACGGAGTTTCCCAGGCTAGGGGTTGAATTGGAGTTGTAGCCACCAGCCTATGCCACAGGCGCAGCAGCATGGGATCTGAGCCATGTCTGTGACCTACACCACAGCTCACGGCAACACAGGATCCTTAACCCAATGAGCAAGGCCAGGGATCGAACCCATGTCTTCATGGGTACCAGTCGTGTTCATTTCCGCTGTGCCACAGCAGGAACTCCCTCAGCAATTCTTAACCCCCAGGCAGCCCCATAAAGCCCCAGGCTTTAAGTGCTCATCGAGTAAGAAACCAAGAGGGGATACATTTGCAGAGAGGCCTGTCAATATCCAATATGCCTCAGCTAATAGGGGATGCGATTTTCTTTGGATTTCACCCTTGAGAAAAATGGCCCCTCCCTCTTTTGGGAAACACTACATTTTGATCTGCCTTCTCTTGGTTTTCTGAGGAAACAGCTCTCACCCCCTGGCACGGTCCAGAGCCTGACCCTGACTCCAGGCGGCTCCGTTCCTCACCCCACAGCCGGCCTGGGAACTGACCTCACATGTAATTCCATGTGATTGTCCTTGAGAATAACAAGTCCTGTCTTACCAACAACCGTTCTGTCTTCTCCTGGGAGAAAGTGTTCTTTTCATGACCCTTTCTCATAAATCTAATTTTTAAATTGAATTTTTCTTAAAACAATGAAAGAAGTAGTTGCTCTCTGAGCTGACTGGTTTCCTGCACTCTCCTAGCCAGCCGCCGACCTCTCTGGGGAGCGGAGGGCTGACACAGTGTCCCAACTCTAAATTGTTTCATACAGATTACTTCTAACTTTTAAGATGGACGTTTGCCTTTTCATGTTGAGTTTCATTGCTGACACATCTGAATTTTCCTGATAGTCAAACTCTTATCTCCTTGGTTGGGCAAGAGTCTCTATTTCATGTTCTGATCTAAGGCGATTTGGCAGTTGATTTAATAGAGTTTTTCTCCCTCAGAAATGTCTTAAGTAAGTGGCTGTTTCAAGATCGTGTAGATAAAAGAGTTCCTCCACTTTTTTCAAACTTGATAAACCTCATTTTGATGCCTAATAAATTTTAAAATACAGATTTCAGCTCAGATTTTCTAATTATGAAACTCATCCCATATTATAAATGTGTCTTCCAAAAATGTATGATCGCTATGAAAATCCAGCTGAATTGTAGATGAAAATATGCTTTGGATCCATGATAGTACCCTGCTTCAGGGAGTACAAACAACAGACTGAAATACAAGCCCACGACAACTTATATATGCAATTAACTTTCCTGTAAGTGTGATGCAACACATTCATTCCTCTAGGAAAGTGATCTTCTCAAAAAGCTACGCCCAATAAGGTGAGAAGGATGGGAGATAATTTAGAGGATAAAAGATCAATTAAGGAGTATCTGTTGGAAACTCTTGTGTAACTAGTCTTTCTCTGGCAACTGAATTATATCCACCCAAATTACAAAACGTAGTTGTTTGCACTCATTTCTGCCAAAACTTGGGAAATGCCAATTCACAGCAGTAAGAACCTTCAGACTGTAGGCTGAAGACAGGATCAAATGTACTGGTGAATGTAAAGCCATTTGTGGTCTCTGTGGAAGTAAAAGCTCTGGAGAAATGCGCAGGCAGGAAGAGTATAAAAGGCTCTGGGCATTGAGTGCTTTCTGGAAAGGAGTCATGGCTCTGCCTGGGATCTTGAAAAGCCAGAAGCAGTGTCAGCTAGGGCAGGATGGAAAGTGCATGTGGTAACGCCCACTTTCATTAGTATGCTTCATTTTGGTGGGTGCTAAGTCTTTGATTAAACCTAATGGAAGGAAGTCTTTTAAAAATAAATCTCCATGTTTTAACAGGAGTTACAAAGACTAGCCAAACCGAGGAGGATTATTCATTCATGTAGTGTTTTTGAGGACTTGACTAGGAGAAAGAGAAACCTGCTTTTGCAAGCTCTTTAATTCTTTCTCCTGTTCTTCTTATCATTTTGAGAAAGAGGCACTGAACCAGAAGTTAGATAATCTGAACAATATCTAGACATAGTTTGTATACAGACATCTGGAAAACAGGGACAATGTAGATAATCAAATTAAAAAGACTTCTGTAAATACTCAGTAACAGATGAACCCCATGGGGAATGTCTCCATGTGTTCCCTTCTAAAAGAACTTTTTACTGTTCTGCCTCTTTTCCACTGCTTCCAGATTGTCCTTTCTCCCTGTTTTTATCTGTTAATATTACATGATATTATTACCGTACAAAATGCAAGACTTTAAGAGGGCAGACGTGACGTCCACTTCTGACCTCTGTAGACTTAATTTCTGTGCCAGGCATGACACTTATCCTGCAATAGCTTGTGTTAGTTAACATAACATAGGTCCAGATTTGACCAGCAAGTGTAGATTAACCTCTTTTTCTGGCCTCCTTTCCTTTTAGCATTTGCCTCAGATTTTTGGGTTTTGTGTTAAGCAAAGTCTTATTATTAATAATGATGTTATAGTAACCAGAATGCGTTGGGTGGGACTTCTCTGTGCATTTCTGTCTTCTGCCAAGGTTGCATCTAGGAGTGTGTGAGACACATGTGCACTGAAGAGAGTTCTCAGTTTAACATGTTAAATTAAAGATGACCAGCAGGAACCTGTCTCTCTTTTCCTGACCTGTTTTAGATACATTGTTAGCTAACATTTCCCTTTCAAGGACAGCAAGTGGGACACTCACCGATAAAAACAAGCTGGCAAAACAGCAGTGAAGGACAGCTTGTTCATGCCAGCCTATGTGGTGGGGGAAATGGTTGATGCCATTGCTCCAGGTGGACACTGGTCATGCAGCCAGTCAAACCTCTGGGAGCAAGGAGCAAGGTCTCCAGGACATTTGGCATCAGAGTCAGTGGGAAATTGGAAAAATTAAGGTTGTACCATGGAATATGTCCAGAAAACAGAGGCTGAGGAGTCCTGCAGTGCAGAGAGGATTGTTGGAATGCTTTTGTCACAACCATTCTCTTGTTTAATATATGGTGCAAACCATCGTTGATTTATTTTATTGCTTGGCAATGGTTTTTATTTTACAAAAAAGATCCTGTCCTCAGCATGAGCTTTATTTTTTATTAATGAGATTAAATCCATATTATATAAAATTCACCATTTCAACCAATATGAAGTGTCCAATTCAGTGGCTTTAGTATATTTTAAATTCTGTGCAGCTGGAAAAATTAATATTGTAAAAATGGCGATACTACCCAAAGCAATCTACAGATTCAATGCAATCCCTATCAAATTACCCATGACATTCTTCACAGAACTAGAACAAACAATCCAAAAATTTATATGGAACTACAAAGACCCAGAATTGCCAAAGCAATCCTGAGGAACAAAAACCAAGCAGGAGGCATAACTCTCCCAGACTTCAGACAATATTACAGGGCCACAGTAATCAAGACAGCATGGTACTGGTACCAAAACAGACATACACACCAATGGAACAGAATAGAGACCCCAGAAATAAACCCAGACACCTACGCCCAATTGATCTTTGACAAAGGTGGCAAGAACTTCTAATGGGAAAAAGAAAGTCTTTTCAGTAAGCTTTGCTGGGAAACTTGGACAGCTG
>PVHT020000166.1:5535399-5563723 GCA_004024745.2 Catagonus wagneri | reverse complement strand
TAGGGGTCTAATCGGAGCTGTGGCCACTGGCCTGCGCCGCAGCCACAGCAACGCAGGATCCGAGCCGCGTCTGCAACCTACACCACAGCTCACGGCAACGCCGGATCGTTAACCCACTGAGCAAGGGCAGGGATCGAACCCGCAACCTCATGGTTCCTAGTCGGATTTGTTAACCACTGCGCCACGACGGGAACTCCTGTCTTCATTTTTTAAATCTTTTTTCTCTTTTTTGTTCCAGTTCAGTGATTTCCATCAGTCTGTCTTCCACCTTGCTTATTTGTTCTTCTGCTTCCTGTATTCTGCTGTTGGTTCCTTCTAGTGAATTTTTAATTTCATTTACTGTATTTTGCATCTCTGCTTTCTTAATCTTTAAATCTCCTATGTCTTTGTTCAATATTTCTTATAATTTATCAGTCTTTGCATCCTGTCTGTTTCCAAGATCTTGAATCATTTTTACTGTCATCAGTCTAAAGGCTTTTTCATGGAGGCTGATAATCTCCAGCTCACTTAGCTGCTTTTTGTTGTTGTTGTTGTTGTTCCCTTATCTGGGTCATAATTCCTTGCCTTTTCATTTTGTATAGAATTTTTGTGTGGTCTCCTTATTCCAGGCAATAGGGTTGTAGCCTCTCTTGCTTCCGATGTCTGTCCTTTTGTGGCTGAAGTTGGTATGGGAGCTTGCTGCAGGCTTTCTGATGGGAGGGACTGGTGTCTGATCCCTCTGGTAGGTGGGGCTTTGAGATTAGAGGTGGCTATGTGCCTGGGATGGGGGGGGTAGTCTTTACACAGGCTATTTGCTTATGGGTGGGGCTGTGTTCCCACCCTGACTGTTGTTTGGCCTGGGGCTTCTCAGCTCTGATGGGTGTAGCCGCATTTTTCCAAAATGGCCACCTCCCAGGGAGTTCATGCTTGTGATTATTCCTAAGACCTTTGCCTCCAATGTCCTTCCCCCACAAGTCACCCACTGTTTTCCCAGGAGATCCTCCAAGATCAGCAGGTAGGTCTGACCCAGTTTCTTATGGAGTCTCTGCTTTGCCCTGGGACCCAGTGCACATGAAATCCTGTGTACATCCCTTGAGAGTGGAGTCTCTGTTTCTTTCAGTCCTGTGGAGATCTTGTTTGTGCACAAGCTCTGCTGGCCTTCAATGCCAAATTCTCCAGGGGCTCCTCCTCCCAATGCCAGACCCCCAGGTGTGGGAACCTAATGTGGGGCTTGGAACTCTCACTCCTATCAGTGAGTCTTTCCAGTCTGTGGGTTGCCCACCCTGTGGTTATGGGGTTACTTATATTGCATAGTTACCCCTCCTACTGTCTAGGTGTGGCTTCTTCTTTGTCTTTTGGTGTAGGATATCTCTTTTGGTAGTTTCCAGTCTATTTTGTTGATGGTCATTCAGCAGTTTGTTGTAATCTTGTTGTTTTCATGAGAGAAGGTGAGCTCTCTCACCTTAAGAGCTGCCATCTTAATCCCATCTCCTATTCCATTATTCTATGTGTCTATACTTAGGCCAGTACTCTTTAATACTTAGCCAGGAGGCTGACACCATGCCTTGGCCTTCACTTTCTGATTCTTCAAAGCCTCAAAATCAACCAGAGGTGAGAACATAGAGCCTTCTCAGGCCTTTCCTGAGCATGAACACAGCTGATCCTAAGCATGAATCTTGGCGTGTGTGTTTTTCCAAATTTCTAGGAATATGTCAGAGCTTTCTTAAACCCTTATTTTCTAAAATATCTTTTTTTTTCTCTTTATGGATGTACCTGTGGCATTTGGAAGTTCCCATAATAGGGGTTGAACTGGAGCTGCAGCTGACAGCCTACACCATAGCCACGGCAACACCAGATCTGAGCTGCATCTGTGACCTATGCTGCACCTTGCTGCAACTCTGGATCCTTAATCCACTGAACGAGGCCAGGGATAGAAACCACAACCTCATGGATACTATGTTGGCTTCTTAACCCACTGAACCACAATAAGAACTCCAAAAACATCTTACTCTTAAGTTTTTCCTTCCAAAGCTTCATCTACAGTTTTCTCCAACTGTTATGTATTACATAGAGTAGCAGAGAATGAAACATTTGGCTATGTTTTGACAAAGAGTCTTCATCACTGTTATTAGCTTTATCACCTTTAATTTTTATTTTTGTCTTTTTGCCCATGCCTGCAGAATGCAGAAGTTCTGGGGCCAGGGTTCAAACCCACACCATAGCAATGACCTGAGCCACTGCAGGTCAAATCCTTAACGCTCTGCAAAACCAAGGGAACTCTGCTTTAGCATTTTCTACATGAGAGTTCCAGTCAGGTGAGCTAAAGAAAGACAAGCCTTCAGAGAGCTAACAGGCAGAACAACTAAGAACGATTTGCAAATGTGATCTGTTCTGTTCTCTCCGCAAATGCTGCCAATAATGTTATTTTCAAGGCTACTCTTGAGCTGGGAAATAGGGGATGGGATTAAAGCAAGTTAAGATGCCACAAGACTCACTGTTCTTACAGAGATTCATGAGAGAGGGTGAGCTTTATTCTTGAATAAGCACTCCCTGGGTTGTTGCAAGCTTTCGGTTAGTTTTCAAAGTTCTGAAAACTGATTCTTACAATTTTTGCCAGTTCTTTTCATTGCTTTTATGGTGGGGTGAGCTTTGAGAGTTTCTTATGCCCCTATTTTGTCATAGCAATGAACTTTTTTAAGAGCTCATGTTTAATGAAAATTTAAGAACTAAATTCTAATTTCTCGAGAAATCAATGATAAATATGAAGTCTGAGCAAAAACACTTCTGTTTTACCATTCACCATTGAATCAGTAGTACCATCTCTGACCCCTTGACAACAGAAGATAGAAATTTGCTGAAAAACTATCAATAGCTGCTTGAAAAGTTGGTAGTTATTCTATAAATACCACAATTGGAGACTGTTTAACAAGTACGGCTGCAGAAAGTGTGTTTATACATTACTCTGTGAAGTATGACTTTTCTTTGAATCAGATGATTCTTCTTCTAAATTAATTTCTTTCATTTTTAATCCTAAATTCTCTTGCACATGTACAAAAAATGAATCAGTAACTGTCAATATGTTGTCTCCAGTAACAGATGGATAACTGATGCCTGTTTTGTATCTGTGACACCAGACAGAAATCAGTTGTGTTAATACAAATAATTATTCATTTTTTTCCATCAAATTAATAGAGTCAAAGTAAAGGTTTTGGAAGTTCATGGTATCGAATTTGAAAAATTTGACATTATAGTGAATTTTCCCATGAATACAGTTCAAAAGTTTACCACTGAAGATAAAATGATTTGTTTTTGTAGTCATAATACAAAAACAAATTTGGGGAAGGCACAGAATCATAGCATTAACAATGTTCTTACTAAATTAGGACGCTATGGAGCAGAAATGTATTTGGAATTGGCTGTGTGCATGCATAATTCATAACTGTGTGTTCAAACACGCTGTAGTATCCTACCAATAAAAATAGAAGTTGTAGTTGTTAAGATTTACACATAATTTTATGTACACATGGAGTAACCAAACGACAAATTTTTATGGCTAAGCTGATGCTGAATTCAGAAAGTTATTTCAGCTTGGCCACAGTGTTTTCTTTTCTCATTATTGGTCATCAAGTGGAATTCAGAAAGTTTTGAACCTTTGAAGAACTCTAAATCCACCTAAGTGACTTACAGTGTTATATTATTTTGTAAATGAGCTCTTTAAATCTTGGTTGCAATATGTTCAGAAAACAGCATTTAATGATAAACAGAAACAGGGTACTTGACAAGTTTTATATTATAAAATTAGTTGTAAAAGATAATTATTCTGAATAGAGGCCAAAAGGCAGTATGTGTGAAAATATTGGGAAACATGAATACATTTCAATCAAAGAGTTCTTACACCTAGGTAAGAAGGATTTTAGAAAGATAAAATGAACAGAGAAAATGATTAATGAAAACATGTAATATTCCCTAGGACTGAAGGATTCACATCTTCAGACATAGAGTTCATCATTTCCTGCCCCTAAAATGCTAATAATTTTTGGGGAGGAGCCATGCCTAAAGCATGTGGGAGTTCCCAGGCTATAGGCTGAATCAGAGCTGCAGCTGCCAGCCTACACCACAGCCACAGCAACACCAGATCCGAGCTGCATCTGTGATGTACACACAGCTCACAGCAACACCAGACCCTTAACCCACTGAGTGAGACCAGGGATTGAACCTGAGTTCTCATGGATACTAGTCCAGGTCCTTACTGCTGAGCCACAGTAGGAAGTCCACTAATAATTTTTATAAATCAAAAGAAGCAGGTGTCAAGTGACAAAGCTGAAACAATGTAGTCATGAGTTCAATGTTATTCAAGAGAAAACAATCTGTGAACTGGATGAATACAGTGCCTCACAGGTAGTGGAGCGTTCTTCCCAAGGGATTGAGGGCAAGAGGAATTTTATAGAGAAGAGGCCACGAGGAGGCAGGGTCTGGTTGGCTAGGAGGTCAGGGATTTCCTTGTAAGGCCAGCAGGTTCTATTTTCTAGGGTAAGATTGATCTTGGGTGGCTGTGAGGAGGCAGCATGTGGCATCTTGAAACTGGATCTCAGTTCCCTGACCAGGGATTGAACCGAGGCTGTGGTGGTGAGAGCACCAAATCCTAACCCCTAGACCACAGGGTCGGTGGACAGGAGCAAGGACCTGGCTCTTTGTCTGATTTGAGGAAAGGAAAGTATTCAGCAGGGACAGAAAGTAGTGAAGCAGGTAAAATGTTTATTAGCAAAAAAAAAAAAAAAAAAAAAAAAAAAAAGGTATGTGTGGATAGATGCATGGATGGGCTCAGAGAAAGAGTCATGTGTGATTTTGGGGTGGTTTAAATCATTTCTGCAGTGGCAGTCCGGGTTCCCCGCTGGCCTAACATCTTGCTTTATGTGGCTTCTAGTGGAGAGCTGGTCTGATCCAGGGCCCTCCCCTGTGCATGCGCATCGTTTAGCCAGGTTGGATTCTAGCGTGAGCATCTCTGGGACGTTGACAGGACTTACTAGGAACTGGTGCCACCTCCCTTCTCTGACTCCTGATGAACCTTTCTGCACATATGTATTTGGGAGGTCTCCTTGACCTCAAAAATGAGAGATATGTGTCTTCTTACCTTTTACTAGAGCAGGACCCAGCCCCTCCTCCTTCCTGCCATTATCTTGATCCTGAGTTATCTGGCAACAGGGACAGCTTCCAGTTGCTCAGCCTGGGGCCGTCTATCTCCTGCCTCAAGATGAGCCAGCTACGACTGAAGTGAAGGACTGGGGTTGGCATTAGGCTTCCTTGTCAGGACTCAGGTTTAGATTTGTGACATGGGCAGACCACTGGGATGTTCTCCAATTTGTGGGTCCTGACATGTGAATTAATTTTATCTCAGGTCAATTAGTACAGATCAGGTGTCCAAATGACATCAGGTCTCTCCTCAGATTAGGTGTCCAAATGGTATCAGGCCTCTCCTCAGATCAGCTGTCCAAATGAGATCAGGCTTCTCTTCAGCACTACAGGAAGCTGGAAGGCAATGGCACAAGGCCTTCAAAATCTGAGTACAGGCGACTTCTTAACCCAGCCAAACTCTCTATCCAGTGTGAGGGTAGAATTGTGACAGTTTCAGATACTTTCATTCCAAGCATTCTGTCTCAAGAAGGGCTAGGAGATGTTCATTAGCTAAACAAGTCAGTGGGTCTAGACAGGAAAGGATAAGAGTCTAGGAAATGGGTCCTAGGAGAGCCATGAAAGAGAGCCCCAGGACCTTGGGAGCAGACTCCCTGAGGCCTTGGTTACTGTGTGCCTGGTTCCTTTGTGAAAGCCTGATCCTTTAAATGGATGGCAATTTACACTTGAAAAAGGATCCTTAAGTTGTTGGTTTTTTTTTTTTTTCCTTTTTAAGCTGCCCCTGTGGCACATGGAAGTTCCCAGGCCAGGGGTCAAATCAGAGCTGCAGTTATGGGCCTTGGCCACGGCCATAGCAACACCAGATCTGAGCTGCATCTGCAACTTATGCAACACCGTTGAGCGAGGCCAGCGATGGAACTTTTATCCTCACAGACACTGTGTTAGGTTCTTAAACCACTGAGCTACAACAGGAGCTCCAGAATTCCCTTTTTTTTTTTTTTTTTTTTTTTTTTTTTGCTTTTTAGGACCGCACCTGTGGCATATGGAAGTTCCTAGGCTAGGAGTGGAATAGGAGTTGCAAACACTGGATCCCACTTGAGTGAGGCCAGGAATCGAACCCACATCCTCATGGATACTAGCTGGATTTCTTTCTGCTGTGCCACATCAGGAACTCCCTGGGAGTCTTAAATTTGTGATGTTGTCACTGCAGATTCTCTTTATTGTGAGTTTCTGTGTTCTTTACCTATTTGTTTACACATGATTAAGTGTTGAACAAAAGGAGGTATCCCTGGAATTCTGAGTTTCCTCTCCTAACAAGAGAGAGCACTTTGTCTCTGAGCCAAAGTAGGCTTCACTGTCCTTCCCTACTCCGTGCTGATCTTCTGGCAGAAGACTAAGCTCCATTAGCTTTCCTGATTTCTTTGGGTCTCTCTGGGTATGAGTCCCGCTGAGACTCATTCATATGGAGCACTTTTGATGAGTCTTGCACTGAGGTGTATGACGTGACCCACCTGGTTCAGAAATAGGATGGCTGTCCTGCCTGGGTTGTCTGGCAGGGCCTGAAGATGAACCATCTCCTCAACAAGCAAAAAGGGCATTGGCTGAAAGGGAAAAAAAGAATAGAATAAAAGCTTTAGGGCTGTCCTTCAGAGAAGGGAATCTTCAGAGAAGGAATAGTGCTCTGCCCCACAGTACTTCCCGTGGTAATGGAAATATCCTGTTTCAGCTAATACGTTCACTGTGACTATCGAGTATTTGAAATGTGGCTAGTGAGACCAAGGGACTGGAATTTTAATTTCATTTAGATTTGATTAATTAGCTTTGATTTGACATAAACAGCCATGTGTAGCTAGTGGCTACACTAGTGGACAAGGCAGGTCTGGAAAGAATTTGTAAATGTCTCCAGTTTGTTATGTTTGTAATTTAGGTTTTTCTGAACCCGTATTTTCTCCCTTTTAGGGACGAATGATAACCTAGAACTACAAGGGTCAGGTTGATCCTTTTAGAGGAATGGAAAGAGGGAGAATAGAAATAGGCTTAAGGAATAAAATAACTTTAGGGGGAGGCTATGACAGCAGCTAGAAAAAAGAAAGACAGAAGTATTAACTATTTTTGGTAGAAGACAGAGGGTGGGAGGAAGGAGAGGACCTAAGAAACCCGCGCCTCGGGGCTCAGGCTGCCCACTGCTAGGGAGCCGAGCCAGGGAGGTCACACTGCACATCGTGTGAACTCACTTCTTTGGTTCGTTTGATCAAAATTAGCCACTCATTTATTTTAAATAACACCTTCCAATTTAAATACTTAAATTACCATGACTAAATGAAATGTGTTTCATCTGGGTTAGCATAATCAAGCCTGTTATTCTTTTTGAAATTACAAGGGAAAGTCTAATGTATGCATTTACTAAGAACTCGAACACCAAAACACGCATGATGGCACGTGGCTGTACCCATGCTGCTAATCTTAACTTACTCCTTTTCTGGAAATCATCTAGATCCTGCCTTAATTTATGGACCGAAAAAACATCTGAGCAAAGACTCCAGGGAAGTTCTTGCCATTGCTCTAGAATGTTTGGTACCCTCCCCTCCGTTTAGAGTAGGGGTGCTACCTGCATTGTATAACTAAGCCATTTTCCTCACGCATTTGTGCGCACGCGTACCCATGCTTCTTAATTGTTTTCATAAACGTTTGGGTAAAAGAATAGATAACCTGAGTCTTCTGCGGGCTGACGTTCTCTCAGAAGAAATATTAAGTTCCTTCAGTCCGGATTTGGCCAAAGGCCTTTTGTCTTCAGAAAAGTATCAACATAAGTTATCATGGATCTGCAGGACCTGAAAAATACTCCTTGGAAAGTAAAAAGTAATAAAAATGTAAATAATTCAGATTTGACTTACAACAGTATTACCAGGGCTTGTTGCCCTGGAGAAATCATTACACTATTATAGGGAAATGTGGGAAGAATTTGTGAGAATTCTACAGGTTAATGAAAAAACACTGACTCACTGGTATTTGTTTTCAAAAACGCAAATAGGTATAGCAATACTCAAAGTAATATGCTTTAATATTTTTGAGACCTTAAACTGGGTTCTGAAACCCTTCTTTCAGAAGTCAGAAATTTGCTCAGCAAGTCTTTAGAGAGCTCAAAATGTTGGCATATTAGCAAATTTCAGCAGATTAGTGAGAGGGAAAAAAAAGCCATTCAGGAAAAGAAAAACAGAACTTTTGGACAAATCGTTGTTCAGGGGGCTAGAAATGTTAACATCTTTTCTTCCCCAGCCTTTTCAGTTCTTGTGCCAGAAATTTCTGAGGGTCTAGATACATGTACAGTCATATAAATATACGTTTCTTAGTGACAATTGTTGGGTCTGTCCTCCTTGCATGTGTAGAAATGTGAACTGATGTGGTGGGGGAGATTCAAAAGAACCACAAGATCAGACTTTCCTCTTTGCACATGAGAAACTGCATATGAAAATCATATTCATAGACTAATATACAGTGAGAGCATATGAATAGAGAAAAATCTCTAGGTACATAATTAATGAAGACTCATTGAGTACAGGAATTAAAAGAATTGGGTCAAGTTAATCAGGGAGAGTTCTTAGGAAGTGATTTTGAAGCCAAATTTTAAAGGTGAGAGAGAGTTTAATGGAACAGTTTGAGAGACTACCTGCCTCCTGGTTGCTCACTTCCCCCTTGCGGGCAGGTGTAACTTGGGGCTTGTATTCCCATTGTTGTGTTGGTTAATGGTATGACAGAAGCCAGGCATCATTACACTGCAGGTGCTGTTGTGACGAGCTATAGAGCAGGCAGGGGACCTTCTCTTTGAATGTCAGGCTCTAAGGCAACTTCAGGTCATTTGGGGGTACAGGTCCTTCTGAAGAAGAGGCAATTGAGGGCAGGAAAACATGACATGCATTTTAAAAGAGAGGAGTTGCTGAAGAGTAGAGGCATCTTGGGGACACCAAGAAAGAAAGGGAGGAGGGTTCTTGGAGGAGAGTGGGCCTCTGTGGACCACTGAGGGTTGGGGGAGTGCTAGGGATCCAGGTGTTCCTTAGAGGCGGGGTGGAAGGACATGGCCCACACTGAATGTCTGCTTCTACACAGATAAGATGGTCACTGCTCTCCACGAGGGGGAAGGGGTGTGGACGGTGGGGGGTGGAGAGAGTGACGAGGTCAGGCAACTGTGACGCGATGTGGCAAGTGCTGCGAGGGAGGGGAGGGAGATGTGGTGGCGAACGAGTGACCTATTCTGCTGCATGGATGTGTGAGGACAGCACAGGGTTATGAGTGGCGTCTGACTTTTGAATCCAGCCCTGAAGACTGAGGAGCTGATTTCCAGGTAGAGAAGCAGGAAGGGCTCTTCAGATAGTGGGAGAAGCTCGGAAGAAAATAGAGAAGCACGGAAGGGTGATCTGTCCAAAGTCCGCTTCCTTCTCCGAAGGATGGGGAGAGCAGGAGGCAATTCTGGCCACCAGACTTGTCAAAGCTAAGCAGCATAATGATTCCAGCTTCTAATTTGTAGGCAATCCCTAGGGCAGCAGAATGTGTTGGGCTGTGCCATCGGTGTGCCATCGGCAAAATCCTTTACCCATCCAGCTTCCTGAGCTCTTTAACCGATAGATTATAAGGAAAAGAGAAGGACTGTTTTTTTTTTTTTTTTGGCAAGTTTAAGGAGACTTAACATCTTTATCACTTGAGTGAAAAACGATAAAGGAACACAAGAAAGGTGGCTATAAAAATCAGAATGGTTTTTTTGGAAGGAAAAGCTTATGACTGGGGCACATGACAGAACAAAGTTCTGTTTGCTGACCTGAAGAGTATTTCAAAAGTGTTTGCCTTAATCGTTCATTAAGCTATACATTTGTTTTGTGAGGTTTTTTTGGATTTCTGTAGGAAAGTTTTAAAAATAAAGTCACAAGTGACACTTTTCCAAGAGTCAACTGACTTTCACGCAGAGCTGAGTACTACACACAGGGTCTTGCCGGTGCCAACCCTAGCACATCCTACCTGCCCCGGAGCCTGAGCATCGATGACAGGGCAGGCCGAACGCCGACAACGGTAGAGATCAGCTCGGCCTCACCCTGGCTGCTCGGAGCTCAGCGCTGATGGTACAGTGTACTCAGACTAGCAAACCTACAGCTTCTACACTCGCCTGGCCAAAAGCAGCAGCTTATATATATTTATGAAAAAAAAAAAAAAAAGAATAACAGACATACAACACCCGTGACCTCAGGTTCTTCTGACTAGAAAGCGTCAGATCTTTGCATCCTATCTTTGTTGGGTAGCTTCATTTTAAGTCACTTGTCTCCAAGTGTATTCGTTAACTCTTCACTTTGCCTTGTAACAGGAGAATCAGTGTGGTTAGGGCAGGAAAAAAAAATGCGTGAACACCTCATGCCTTTCTTTTTTACCAATAACCTGTGTCATGCAGGCCAGGTGTTGAGTTTCAGATCACGTCCCTACATCTCCTCAGTCACGTATGTTTGTTTTAGAATAAGGAGTTAAACATTACCAACTGTGGATTCCAGCATTGAATGTACATGAGTTCAGCCAGACATTAAGCGGGAAGAATAATAAAGCGATAAGTAATGTGGTTAAACAAGTATGTTCCCATTTCCCTTTGTCTTCTTCAAACGTCTAATGCAGATGTCTCTGTCCTTATTAGCCACGCACTTTGCTTTCCCAGCTGCCCTTCCCCTAGCACTAGTGGAAGGAGCACATCTTGAAGAGGGCTTTCCCATGAAAAAGCTGTCAGATTCTCTTAAATGTAAACAAGTAAAAGTCACCAAGGACTATTTTTGTGCATGAGATGCTTTGATACTGGTCCTCGCAGGAATTCCAGCTTCCTCATCTTAACAAGTATGGTTTGGACCTTGCTGTCCTTGTATGTATATTAACTCCTCACACAAAGGCAGGGAGGAGAGGGTGTGAATAACAAATAGAGGATCAGATGCTCAGGTCAACAGGGCTGTCACAGATGAACACTGTTCAATGTCATAGCCAAGGTCAACTGAAACTGGAATGCCACTTGGCAGAAGGAGAAGAAATTGAGAAAGAGCCTGTAAAGTTTGAAGGAGATTCGCTTTCAAGAGTTAACCAGCCAGGGTTAGCTATATTTATAGAATAGAATTCACTTTTGAATAGTTTTCATGCTGAACTCTTACGTGGAATTTGTGAGAGAGTAAAATCTCAGCTTTCTAGTACACTTTTGAAATGGATCATTCTAGATAGCCAGACACCCGAATAGCCAGAACTTTATGTAATAAAACACACAATATTTTTAAATCCATGCTGGGTTAAAAAAAAAAAAAACTTAATGGAAAATGTTTTACACAGTCTCCTGAATGGCCAACAGAAAAAATATAGACTTCGGAGGGCGAGAGCAAATACCCACATCTTTATTTCCTAGTTATGTGTCCTTGGTTAATTATCCTGTTTCTTTTTTTTTTTTTTAATGATTTTTATTTTTTCCATTATAGTTGGTTTACAGTGTTCTGTCAATTTTCCATTGTACAGCAAAGTGACCCAGTCTTTTTCTCTCTCTCTCACACACACATGCACACACACACACGCGCACACACATATATACATTCTTTTTCTCACATTATCCTCCATCACAAGTGATTGGATATAGTTCCCAATGCTATACAGCTCTCCTCAGTCTCTTAACCTGTAAAATGGGCATAATTTCACTGTATGGAAATATTCAAAAAGGATTGGTTAATTTTACTTCAAAGTAGGTACTCCTCCCTATTGGCTTCTCTTAGATCACTAGCCTGGCTTGAATTTTCCATATGTTGGGTAGACATGAGCTGGGAAAATACCAGTACATGGAAGGGGCACAAAAAGGACAGAAGATTAGTTGTGATGAAGCTGGAAGGATCCCTGCCTCTAGGTGATGTGGCTGAGAAGGCTCCCCTGCTCTCTTTCCCGTGTACCTGCCATAATCCAGATGCCTCCTTTGAGGTCAGACATTGATTCCTAAGAACGTTTCTCTTACACGGGATCTTGGAGGATGTGATAGACATAACAAGACACCATACAGATCCCCCTTCAAGGAGGACACTTCACTGTAAGTGAAGACCTCATTCAGCCCGGTCTTCTGTTGGTAATGTACTAAAAAACAGAGAGGTCAGTACAGGTGGTGCTTGCATGAAAGCAAACACACACATACCAATCACTGAATATTTAATACTTTTATTGCTGCTTGTACATTGTTAACTGAGCAGTTTCCTAGTGCCTTTCTTGAACTGAAGAAAATTAAATGCTTGGCAAATGGTGATTCCACAAAGACACTACCAACTGGTAAAGTATTTCTGAAATAATTAGCTCTTCCCATAGACTGAATGGCTTAAACAACACATAATTATTTCTCACAGCTCTGGGGACTGGAAGTCCAAGATTGAGGTGCCATAGAATCGGTGTCTGGTGAGGGTCCTTTTCTTGGTTTGCATATGGCCGCCTTCTTGTTGTATTTTCACATAGCGGGGGCGGGGGGGGGGTCGGGAGCAGCTGATCACTAAACACTCTGGTTTCTCCTTCTAAGGGCTCTAATTCCATTATGAAGACTCTACCTTCATGACCTCCTCTAAACCTAATTATCACCAAAAGCCCCACCCCCAAAACCATCACACTGAGGATTAAAGTTCAACATATGAATTTGGGTGAGGGGGTGGGGGGTGGGGATAGGTACAGAAATACTCCATTCATAGTGTAATCTCCTAGTAATTCTGTCTAAATTTGCTTTGTATATGTTGAGACTATGTTGTTAAATGCATATTAGTTTCAAAAAATTAAAACATTTTAATTTTTTCCTTTCATCAGAGCATGGTGGCCTGTTTATCTCTAATATTATTGTCTTAAAGTTTGTCTGACAATATTAACCCAAATCTTTTTTATTAATATTTTCTTAGTATATAATGTCTTTTTAAACCTTCTGTGTGGTGAAGTTCTAGGTGTGACTCTTTAAATAGCTCAGAATTGTATATAGTTGTTATATTTAAAAAATATAACCTGAGAACTCTTGCTTTTAAACAGGCAAAGTCAACCCACTTGGTGTAATTTCTGGTATATTTGAATTGATTCCTGCCTATTTTGTGTTTTTCCACATAACATTCTTTTTTCTTTTCCAACTCCTATTGCATTTAATCTTTTTAAAAATTAATCCTTTTACTGGTTTTGGAAGTTAAATATTTCATTTCCATTTTTTCTTTTATTTAAATTAAATTTTATTGGACTATACTTGAATTGCATTGTTGTGTTAATTTCAGCTATACAGCAATGTGAGTCATTTATACATATATGTATACATATATCCATTCCTTTTCAAATTCTTTCTCCATATAGGTCACTGCAGAGTATTGTGTAGCTTTCCCTGTGCTAAACATTAGGTTCTTTTTATTCATCTATTCCATATGTAGTAGTGTGTATGTATCAATTCCAACCTCCCATTTTATTCCCCCCAACCAACATTTTCCCAATGGGGGTTTCAAAATCTTTGAGTCTGATTCTGTTTTGTTAGCAGTTTCCACTGTATCATTCTTTATCAGATTCCACATATTAGTGATCTCATATGATATTTGTCTGTCTTTCTCTGTTTGACTTACTTCTCTTAGTATGATAATTTCTAGGTCATCCATGTTGTTGCAATTGGCATTTTTTCATTCTTTTTTATGGTTGATAAATATTCCATTGTATATACGTACTACATCTTCTTTATCCATTCTTCATTGATGGACATTTAGGTTGCTTCTATGTCTTGGCTATTGTAAATAGTATGGCAATAAACATTGGGGTGCATGCATCTTTTTTGCCTTTTTTTAGGGCCACACTCATGGCATATGGAAGCTCCCAGGCTAGTGGTTGAATCATAACTACACAGCAATGCTGGATCCAAGCCATATCTGGACCTATACCACAGCTCACAGAAACACTCGATCTTTAACCCAATGAGTGAGGCTGGGGATCGAACCTGCATCCTCATGGATCCTAGTCAGATTCATTACTGCTGAGCCACAATGGGAACTCCTGTATGCATCTTTTTGAATTATAGTTTTCTCTGGATATACACCTAGGAGTAGGATTGCTGGATCATACGGTAGTTCTATATTTAGTTTTTTAGGGAGTCTCCATATTGTTCTCCATAATGGTTGCCCCAATTTACAGTCCCTTTTTAGTTTTTTCTTAAAAATTTTTAACTTGCACCACCTGATTTAAAATCTAAATTATTGTTGGCTTGGGTTGTGGTTCTATCTTATTTTTAAGCTATTCAACATCAGTTATTATCATTAAAGCACATTTAAATTACCCATAGAAAATGGATCTCTGCTCAGCATTGCACCCAACTCCTTCCTTTTGGGTTCAGTTTCCTTCTTTCCTTTCTTCCACTAGTCTTTTCGGTGAGGGTATGTGAGTTATAAACTTTTTTAGTATTTGTTTCAAGGTCTTTATTTGGCATTCTTTATCATTCTTAAATGATAGTTTTTCAGGGTGTAGAATCATGGATTTCCTGTTATTTTCCCACAGTTCTGTGAGGATTTTATCTTTTGGGGGGATTCTGTTTGTTGCTAATGATAACTGTGCAATCAGCTATTCTTTATGGATACTCTATTTTCTCTGGTCATACATAAAATTTTTCTCCTTATTCTTGCATCTTGAAGCTTCATTACTATGTGACTGGTATGCCTTATCTTATCTATTTATTTACTTTTATTTTTATTTGGCTTTAGACTCAGTATGCTTCCTCACCCTAAAGATCAAGTACCTAAAAATTCAGGAAAATTATCTACATTTTATCCAATATTGGCTTTCATCTAGTATCTCTGGCCAGGGGTCAGTAACCTATAAGCTGTGGGTCAAATCTTGCCATTGCCTTTTTTTGTAAATAAAGTTTTATTGGAATACAGCCATGGCCATTTGTTTATATATTTGTCCAAGGCTGCTTTTGCATTAAAACTTCAGAGTTGTGTAGTTGTGACAGAGATTACATACCCCACAAAGCCGAAATAATTTATTGTTTGTTTCTCTACAGAAAGAAATTTGTCAATATCTGCTCTACACTTTCATTCTGGAGGTTCTACTAGATGTAAGTAGACTTCTGTCTATTAATATCTCATTCTAAATTTTCTATAATTTTATTTTCTTTGCTGCATTCTGGGTGATTTTTTTAAGTTGCATTTTTCTGTTACATTTTTTTTTATGTAGCATTTCTATGTGTGTGTATCAGGAATAGGGCCTAGTTAGCTCAATCTGCCATGTTTTTGGAACCAGAAGTCTGCCTAGGCTTTAATACGGCATCTTAACCAAAATGCTCATGATAGCCATCAATAAATAAGCTAATCATATGGTATATTAGTTTTCTCCAGAGAAACAAAACCAGTTAAGAGAGAAGGGTGGGGATATATACGTATAAAAATATGTATTTTAAGGAATTGGCTCACAAAATTATGGAGGCTGGCAAGTTAAGAATCTGCAGGACAGGCTAGCAGGATGGAGACCTAGGGAAGAGCTGATGCTGCAGTTCAAGTCCAAAGGCAATCTGCTACAGGTGCCCTCTTGCTCAGGCATCTTTTGTTCTATTCAAGGCCTTTAACTGATTGGATGAGACCTACCCATATGATGGTTGGCAATATGTTAATCTCATCCAAAATCTTCCTCACAGAATCATCCAGAATAATTCTTGACCCTATATATCTGGGCAGTGCAGTTGAATTAAGTTGACACATAAACTTTACCATCACAAATCCACCCCTTGGCAACTTGGCACCCATATTCATCTTAAATCATGCTTAATCTCCAAATAAAGATAATAATGAGGTCATACTTATGCCTAACATGATATACAATGGAAAAGGCACGAACCCTCTCTCCCAGAAAGGATGCAAAACCCTTGGTGATCCTTATTCTTCTCCTTGATATCCTTTAACTGAATTACTATTATGTACAGTTAACAGTACTTAAATTCTATGATATAAAGTCAGTATATTTTATGTTACACGATAAGGGGATAAGTGAGGGAAGAAAACAAAGATATTTGCCACACACACACACACACACACCACACACACAAACCACACAAACATATGCAGCACAAAATAAGAAAGAGGTACTCATTACAATTGCACTCCTTATTTCTGTAACTGGTTGTAGCTGGTATTTATAACTAGAGTCTTCCAATGTCCATTCCATATTTCCTTTGCTCTCAGCAAGTACCTCGTCTGGTCATGGTTCTTAGTCTGGTGGGATGACTCAAACCTTATTCCTGAAGAGGCTGAGCCATTAGTTGTCCTTTTCAGATGGGGTCATTGTAGTTTTCCATCAGCTTTAATCGTAGGACATGTCGGTACTAAGAGATGTCCTAAGGGATCTCTTGTGTTCCAGACACTCTTCCTTACCTCCATTGTGGCAAAACAGCGGAGAGATTGTTCCCCTTGGTAGTCAGGACCAGTCACCCCAATCAGTCCAGTAACTCTCTTTTCTGCCTGTTGGTTTAGAGACATAAGGGACCCAGGGTGACTGGGTGGCAGCCTTCAACTTCTAGTTCAGTGGAATCATCATTGTGTCTCCTGGTGGAAACATTCCTCATTTTGGAACTAAGAACTCTAGGTCATCAGAGCCTACAGGGACAGGACAGGAAGCAAAAAAAAAAAAAAAAATTAGTCAGTCACTAGGGGTAATAGGAGTGTCATTCCCATTTCCACTCCTTTATTCCTGGACCTATAACTCCTGTCTGTAGTAGAAAAAGCATCCTATCTTGGTTTGGAGCCTAGACAGCCTCCTAGGGAACCTTGCCCCAGCCTGAGATACTGCCCTCAACTTAGTGCTGATAACTGAGTCTTCAAAAGGCTGTTCCATTGTTCTGTCAAGCCAGCTGCTTCAGGATGGTGGGGACCATGTTAAGACCAGTGAAATCCATGAGTATGGGCCCACTGCTGTACTTCATTTGCTGCGAAGTGATTTAGCAATACCATGACAGTAGATAAGTCCATGGATGGCAGTTTTAGAAAAAGCAATGAATGCAGGGAAGACAAATGTATATCCGTTATAAGTGTCTCTCTCTTTTTTCTTCCTGGCACACAATGTACTAAGTCAATTTTCTAAAACTGTATATAATCTCAACACAGTGGATTGACTCGTTGCAGGTACTAGAAATAAACTGGAACTGTGGAAGGCTCATGAATGAATTAACGGTATTTAAAAACCAGGAAAAATGTAATAACTCTTTATGTAACACCACTGAATTCACAAAAATATTGAAGCCTTTATATACCAGAAATCAACCTGGAATACGGAAATGATTGAATAAAACCTCTATACATGTATACTCATTTTTTCTCGAAACATGGCCATCTTGTAAAAAGAAACACCAGTGGCCCATATTTTAACCTAAAACACACTCTGCTTTTAGTTAAAAAAAAAAGGCAAAGTCATTTAAGGCAGCTAATTAAAATACCATTTAAGCAGTTACAATGGGTAACAGGATCATAAAATCGCTAGCAAAGTAGAAGCTTGTCCCTGAAGCTTCTATATGATCTTGTTGACGAGAAGTAGACAGGTTAGGCTACACGGACATCAGATCACTGAAGTCTCCGAACTCCATTAAGTCCTCAAATTTCAGTGTCCTAGTTTTTTTTTTTTTTTTCCTAAGAAACACTGGAGGAAAAAAAAAGAAAAAGCTATAGTGTGAAAAATATGTCATGACCTATGGTAAGAACTGAAGTTTAGGCATAAAGACTTGTTCTATACATATAAACCATCTAGGTCAATTACCTACCAAATACTTACACATGTGAGTATTTTGTCAGCTACTCTTGGGAAGGACAAAAGAGGTATTAAATGTTATGAATGCTTCAGCCAAGTTGCAGTGACTTAAACATACTGCAGTGGAAGCCCAAGACAGTGTGCTTTATTGGGCTAAACCATGCAGTGCCACCTATTAGTTATTGACACCAGGGATGGACCACACCCAGAAATATCATGTATTGTTTGGTTCCAATTTGGATAAAATCTTCTCTTTTAAACCACTTAGTCGTTTGTGTCACCTGGAATAAGAACTTCCCAGGAGGCCTAGCACTCCTGCTCTGCTGCAGTGATAAATTCCATGCCCGTGGGGAACTCTTTTTCTTTCTCTGGCTCTAAGTATGGACCTAAAAGGCCTTGACGAGGCATCTCCTGATGGGATAAGGTATGAAAGGACAGGGCGGCTAATCCGGGGTGCAGCATACATCTTGTTGTTCCCCCCCTCCCCAGTGCTGTTCTCCCCAACTCTGGACTCCAAGATCCCCAGGCTAGACGTTTTAGCTGTGTCTCATCCTTTCTTCCTTTCCTGTTCTCCAGATGCCACTTGACTGGCTGTTGAGGTTGGCGTCCTCCTTCCAATTCCGTCTCCTCTCCTTGAGGGCCTTCTTGGTGTCTCTGACCTGAGATACCAACAGACCTTTTATGTTGGGGGCGCTCTGACACCTGAATCCACTATGCCCCGGATGATTTCACTATGATAAACTGGCAGAGGAAGAAGACTCTTTAGGTAACAGTCTTCGGGGACCCCATGTTGGCATCCGCTCTGCTCAGCCTTTCCAGGGTGCTGCTTCCTGGGCTCCCATCCTCAGCCCACTTCTTTTTCCACCCTCCCTCCCTGGACAATCTCGTTGACCCCTATGGCTTCTGCTGTCATGTTTTATCTAATGAACCCCTAGTCCCTCCTCCAGGTTTCTGAGGATGGGTTGGCCTGGGGTCTCATTTGTAAGTCACAGAGGCAAACTTGAGCAGAGACGTGAATTATCAAATAGTTGTGGTGTAGCTTTCAGAACTGTTGGAAAACTGAAGAACAAGAGACTCAGAAAATGTCTGGGAGAAAGGGAGGCCAAAGCTAAGCCACGTTATTCTGGGGAGGTCCCTACTGCCCCAGGCAGTGGTCTCTGCAATTGGCACTGTCAGCGTTATTCCTTCAAACATGTGGTCATTGCCACCTCTGGAATGAATTCCCCATGATGATTGTTGGTTTGAGTCTCTTGCTTCTAACCCAGAGTCTTAGGTGGATGCATTTGATTGGTTGAACCTAAATTGTGGGTATATATTCTATCTGTAAGACCTCTGGAAAAACACAAATCTGGCCTCTTAAGATTTTATACTGGGACATGGGCTCTCGCTTATTGAGACTCATTCAGTGGGGAATTTTCCACCTGCACAAAGCAGGAGGCATTGGCAATAGAAATAAATAAGGAAAAAATGGGAAGGAAGGAAAGGAAAGGAAAAACCACCAAATAGCCACCTCAGAGCTATTTGTCAAGTTGCCCACTGTACTTCATTAGATCACCTACAAACACGTCATATTCTGTGTGCCCCAAAGTAAAATCTCCATTATTTATCCCAAATTCCACCTCCTACTCTCTTTCTTTTCTTGACATCTGATGGAAGTTTTTCCTCCAGCCACTCAAGTCCCTAAACTCAGTTCTTCTCCCTCCCTTCTTCAAGCCACTGGTCATCCATAGATTATACCTTTTAAGTGTTTTTAATTGTTTATTTATTTACTTGCATTTTTAGGGCCACACCTGTGGCATATGGAAGTTTCTAGGCTAGGGGTCTAATCAGAGACCTACACCACAGCCACAGCAACATGGGATCCAAGCCTTGTCTGCAACCTACACCACAGCTCACAGAAACAGCGGGTTCTTAACCCACTGAACCAGGCCAGGGATCAAACTGCGTCCCCATGGATACTAGCTGGGTTTGTAACCCACTGAGCCGCAACAGGAACTGCCTGTAAGCGTTATTAAAATGCATCTCCTTTTCTGAAAGCCCTCTGTGTTCACGGGAGATTCAAAATCCATCATTTCTTGTCTAGATCACAGGTACTCCCTGTCTTTCCAGCTTCCAACATCACTCCATGATCCTCATCGCAGCTGCAATCCCATCTGTTATGGGGTTATTTGACTATCTAACCCTCCTCATTTTTCTAGTTCTGCTCTCTTCAGCTTTGTTAATGCCGTTTCTTCAGTTTTCTAAAAGTAGAACAGTGAGAGAAGCATCTTGAAATAAACCGAGTTAAGTTGGATCATCACAGCTCGGACTACCACCATCTGCCTTTTCTCAGATCAGGAATGCTATGGAGTCACAGGGTTCCCCTATAAAATTTACTCTTAGGGAAAATTACGCTAAAAGAAAAAGATGAGAGGCCAAGCCTCTCCAGTTTCTTAGCAACTCTAGACCTTCACTCTAACACATGCTTATTCTCATTGTTGAGCTAAGGTTGTGGTAATAGCTTCCTAGAGAGTGTCCAGCAGACCACATCCCCTAGTATTTATCCTTTTATATTTCCAGATTATTGAAAATGAGCTGCACCTGTGCCTTTCTTTAACCAGTAATTTTCAGCACAAATGACCTTATGCTGGTCCTGGGAGTGAAGCTTCGGAAGACCTGGAAGCTTCTGTGTTTAGGGCACCCTGAGCTGCCATATTAGAAGTGTAGCTGCCCTGCTGGGGGAATCACAGCCTCGTGGAGAGGCTGTATGGAGAGAGGGAGGCCTGGAGATTACACGGGGAGACAGGGAGGCCCCAGCTCTCCCAGTGCACCTGCTTTACCCGGTCTTCCAGTAGTCACCACCAAGGTGCCAGTTGCAGGAGACAGCCAGTTCAGTCAAGTGCACAGATGACCACAGCTCCAGCTGCTACCTTGTCTAGCAGAACTTCCCAGACGAGCCCAGTCAACCCACTGAATCATGAGGGTAGAAAATGGCTTTTGTTGAAAGCCTCTGTTTGGAAGTGGTTTCTTACACAGCAATAGATAACCAAATCAGGAGTCATTGATTATATGTGTAGTCATGTTTAATTATTCATTTAGCTAAACTCCATTTCCAGGCATTTAGTATGTTTTTTTGTGGGTTAATATTAGCTATTCACTGGTGAATCCCTCTAGTTCACAATCTGCACAAGTCTTTGACTTTTTTTTTTTAATGGACACATTTGATGACTCATCAATTCTGAAGCCCAGAAAAGCACACACATATCAAACCCAAAAGCTTCAGGCTATAAATTGAATTGGCCAGATTCCTCCTGCTCTTTTCTCCATTAGACTTAATATAGCACAATTACCTTGACCCATGAAGATAGTTGTTCAAGCCCTGAAATATATCGATCTGAAATTCCTTTGACAAAAAAATAAGGAAAATGATAGGCAGAAGAGGCATGAAATTTTAATTTGAGGAAATTTTATGAAATAAGAGGAAAATAAAATCAAATAATGTACATCATATTTAAAGATGCGATCATCTGACCCACTGTGAGCAGGTAATGAACCCTGTATGATGTTGACAGTGTAATCCCATCTACATAGAACAGAGTGGTCACAGCAAAGCAGCTGTCCGGCCAGGGACTATGTTTTCCAGTATCTTCTGCCTCTACATGTGGCCGTGTGAGTAGTTCTTACCAGTGGAGTAGGAGAATTGATATCTGATGAGCCAAAGCTTTCAGAAGTCACCAAGTCTTTTCCATGTTCTCTCTCCCTTGGTGCTAGCTGGATATAAATGACTTCAAGGCCTTGGACAATGGCAGAACTCCCAGATGGAAGAAACCTGCCTGTCTGAGTCATGGCAAGGAGGAAGCTCATCTGTCAACCAGGAACACACACTGTCAAAAGTTACTTGGGAGAAATATGTTTTTGCCGTGTTTGAGCTTTCGAAAACTCGAGGTTTATTTGTTACAGCAGCTAGTGTTCCCTTAATGAGTATTTCCATTCATTCATTGGAAAATCCATTTCATTGTTTTCATAGATGAGGTCATTTCAAGTTTTGAAATTGTAGATATGTCCATTTATTTTCCTTAGCTTCTGTTATCACAGCTATAAATGGGGTTCATGGTATGTACTTCATGGGATTATTGCCATACTCAGTGAGGTATTACAGTATCTCATCTATTGAGCATGATCATGTGGCAGATTCTGTGCTAAACACTTCACCTAATTTAGCTCATTCAATAATCCCAATAATTCTACAAAGCAAGTTCTATTGATATTCATGTTTCACAGATGAGAAAACAGAAGTTTAGAGGGGTTAAGCTTTCTCTGATGTTTCATGGCTAGTAATGGTGGAGTCAGGTTTTCAACCAAGGCAGCCTGACTTCAGAGACATACCTAAGCACTGGGCTACTCTGATTGAGACCAGCGCAAAGCCCGACACATAATAAATGCACAATAAACGTGATTTTTTTTTTTTTGCCTTTTGTCATTTTATGTCCACACCCGCGGCATGTGGAGGTTCCCAGGCTAGGGCTCTAATCGGAGCTGTAGCCACTGGCCTGCGCCGCAGCCACAGCAACGCAGGATCCGAGCCGCGTCTGCAACCTACACCACAGCTCACGGCAACGCCAGATCCTTAACCCACTGAGCAAGGGCAGGGACTGAACCCGCAACCTCATGGTTCCTAGTCGGATTCGTTAACCACTGCGCCACGACGGGAACTCCAATAAACGTGATTTTTGTTTTCCTTCCACTTCAAGGAAAAACACAATACAGGCTTAAGAATAAACGTGTTCAGTGTTGGCTGAGTGCACAACACACACACTTATACACACACACACACACACATTTATGTAGCCTTACTTTCATTCACACTTGTACTCAGCTTGATGTGTTCAAAGTGAAAGTAACCCAGAATATACTTGTGTTCATTGCCAGCACTGCATACATAGGTCCTCTCCATTAAGAATGTTACTACTTTGTGATCACAGCCCAACTGCAGCTGCACGATCAAAAGGAGCAGCAAGAACACTGAAGAAATGAATCCCAAAATGACTAGTGCATTTTAAAGTTGCTTGTGAAACATTTGTTATCGACCTGCTAGATGGAAATTGACAGAAAACCCAGCTCAAGATGGACATGACTCTAGGAAGTATAGGAATGCTGGGTCCCTAAAGTCTTTCTTATTTCACTTAATATATCATACATTTCTTTGAGCAAACTAGATTAAAACATCCAGTTCGAAGTATATCTTAGAAATAGACTGACCTTTATCGCTTTGGTCATGTGGCATTTTATAAAGCTGAAATACTTTTCAAAAAGTTACAAACCATAATAGCGGTGCTAGTGTTTTCTCTAAAGTCATATCAGCTATTATTAGATTGTCTACAGAACCAAGCTCAGAGGGCTTTCCCAAAAAGGTGCACCAGTTTTCCCCATTCTAATTGCTATACCAAGAGTAATTTGTCTTCCAGGCTTTGGAGCTGTTAAACCACTTTCTTCTTTCTCCTGAAGTTTCATCAAGGCAATATGCTTAATCAATGTTTGCTGATGTTTATGGTCTAATGCTTACTGACAGCAGGTGCAAAAAAAAAAAAAAAAGGAGTAAAGCCCCATCTGCATAAAAATCTTCCTTAAATTCCCCAGCATGCTGTTTTGCTGTAATTTTTGTAGACAGGTGATTTTTCATGGCACCTTCATGAGTTGCTCCCCCTCTCCTCATAGCTGGCTCCATTTTCCTACCTGCTGTTCGCAGAAGCTGTGCTTTTATTTGCACCACCACGTGGCACAAATAGTCTTTTCAGGCTATCTACTTGGCTTGTCGATGAGCTCTCCTTAGTGCTTGGTTTCCATGGACTGGTCCAGGAAATGGACTCTATCCCCAAGTAATTTAGAAGCTGTCGTTAATTCATCAGTTAAGCCAAACCAGAGGTGGGCTATGGGATTGTACCTTTTGGATGACACCAGAGACTCTAAAATAACTTTATTGACCCAAAGGATCTATTTCCAATGGTATACAATGGAAGAGAATTTAACCGAGGGAAGCCCATTAACCCTAATGATAGTCACTTGGCTAATTATCCATCAAGATCTTGGAAATTCACACTAACGATAGCCTCTTCCTCCTCATTATTTGTCTACTGAAGCAAAAGAGGTGGCTCGCCTTTCTGCTCCCCATTAAGGAAGGGCAGTTTGTAAACTAAAGACCGTGCACAGTGCTCAAGGCAGGCCTTTTTTCATTTTGGCTTCTGCATTCCAGTTAGCCTTAGAGTCTTTTGAGACAAAAGGAGCAGTTTCCCATCCATTTCTGCTGAGGAGGAGAGGAAAGGAGGAGGGCTTGGCCTCCTGGAAATACCCCTGCAGACCCCTCTGGGTTACCAATGTTTGCACGTCTATTCCTGTTCTGCCAACATGTAGGGATGCACTGAAAATCTTATGAATGTCAATATAGATTTTAAATTTTAAAGTATTATATGAAGTTAAGGTATTGTTTTACTTCGTAGAACTAAACTTTGGGTAGCACCATGCATGGACCACAGGTGCCTTTGAATCTCAGGAGGCTATAATAAAGGCAGCAGTACTAAACCACAACATTAAATGGTGCTTTAGTTAGCTTGCTTTCAAGATGTGGAAAATACACAACTGCCCTAAGCAGAAGCCCTCCGAAGATTCCCTGAGGATGTGACAGACATTTACAGATGTAACCTCCTTGCAAATACAACACTGCTTTTCTCCCAGTGTAGCTCTCCCCGCGTCCCCCATCCCCAGTGCACACATTATTGCTTAAAGACTACATGAAGATCTTCCTAAATCAGCTTAAAAAATAAGAAAAAAGAGAAAAGGGGATGGGGAATGCAAATCAAGGCCCTTGGGGGCTTCAAAGGTCAGACATAAAACGACAAGCAAGAGAGAATTAAACAAAGCCTAGTGAGGGAAATCTCAAAACAAGATGCACTGGAACCAATAGAAATTCAAGATCAATTGTGTCAGCAGATCAAAGACAAGACCTAGCCTAGTGAAGAGCTTTAACTATCATCAGGGAAGACGCATTCTACTTACTAAAGTGAAATAGATGCTTTTCTTCTCCATGGTGATGAGGCTGGCTTTTGAGTAAAGATAACCAAACTGGGCAAAAATCAATGCATTTACTCATAGTTGGGGGTTAGAAACTGAGGAAAAACTATATTAGCTTTGTAAGAGATATTCTAGAGAGCTTACTTAGTTACTGGAGATTTTATTTTAATTTTGTCTTTACAGGGCTGCACCTACAGCATATGTAGGTTCCCAGCTAGGGGTCGAATCAGAGCTGTACCCGCTGGCCACAGCCACAGTCACAGCAACACAGGATCTGAGTCACATCTGTGACCTACACCACAGCTCACAGCATTGCCAGATTGTTAACCCACTAAGCGAGGCCAGGGATCGAACCTGCATCCTCATGGATGCTAGTCGGGTTTGCTAACCACTGAGCCACAACAGTTACTCCAGTTACTGGAGATTTTAGAGGCCAGAGTTCACCATCCCAGAGCTATTCTACTTAAACAGGCTTTCTTTCCCATTGGCAGGTATTTTGTAGGTAGATTTCTTCTGACTGCTTCAGTGAGTAACCCTTAGTGCTTATCTGGCAGATAAGCAAATAGCCTGAGCCTCCATTTTAATTTAGCAGACTTAAATAAATGTATCGTTGGCTGAGAATCAGGACCATGGAGTGATGGTAAGAACCGTGGTAGAAAGACTTGGCAGGAACAACTGAGCAGATTTGTCCAGACTCTATTTAGAGACCTGCATGAGATGGAGAGTGATAGACTGACTGCCAGTACGCTGTCCAGCTGCCAGGAGTCTATATTCGTCACAATACCGGGACATTTAAAACAATGCTCAGAATGGACCATGGACCATACTGTTCATGCAGAACACTGACATGCATACCTAGATAAGCAAAAATGTTACCAAATAGGACGATAAAACTGATGGCGTCTGAATGTTTCTTTTTGGTTTGGGTTAAAAAGTGTGCTCTCTTGTCAAGATAAGACAAGAGGCCGTATTCCTGGTGGCCCATAGTTAACAGCAAAATAATCTGTGATTCCTGAGAAACAGAATGGTGTAAACAGAGCTAGAACATTAGGAACAAATGTGATTTAGCAGGGGCTTCACGTGCAATGGGACCGATATGGCAGATACCCACAAACGGAATAGAGGAAAATAGGGTAGTTTGGCTGTTAATTGAATAACTGAATAAGCTCTGTAATTATGGTTATTGGGGAGTAAATTGTTATCACTGTGGAGTAATGGAGAAATCAGCAGCAGAGCAGTAAGATCAGCCCATCTGCTCTACAGAATGGGGAGGTGTATCTTGGATGATAACCTGGTTTCTAATCTATTCATTGCCTCATTGTAACACGGTGCTTCACTCTTGCTTAATACGAATTAGGATTTTTTTTTTCTTAAACTGAGGTAGTCTCACAAGTTCATAAACAGGTTGATGTGGAAAACTATCTTCATGAGATTCTAGATGGCTAGTCTTTCCCCAACCTGTCCAAAAATCTATCACATGATAAAAATCTAGGCAGAGGACGGGTGAGAAACCTTAAGATTTCAGATGAAACTTGGGCTTCACCTTAATTTTGCTGCCTTGAACAGAGAGGATGGTCCTGTTGTTTTCCTTTGTCTTTCTATATCCTTATATTTTTGATGTTATCTCACCTAAGCATCATGTATTTGTTTTCTGTAAGTCTTACTTAATGATCTTTTTCTTTTTGTCTTTTAACTGAGACTTTTGGTTCATTTCATGTAATTGCTGGTATATTGAGATTTAAATCTATCATCTTACTGTATTCTTTCTATTTTTACCTTTCTTGCCACTCTTCAGGTCAATTAGAGTAGTTATTTCATTCCTCATCCTACTTCCTTAGCATGGAAGCTGTTCTGATTGTCTATTGTTGCATAGCAGACAACCCCCAAACTTAATGACTTATAATCATTTTATTTTGGTCGTGATTTTCTAAATCAGAGATTCGAGAAGGACTTAGGTGGGCAGCTCATTTCTGATTCACATGGCATAGCTGTAGCATCAGCTTCTAACATGGCTTCGTTACTCATATATCTGAGGCCATGGTGCCCCTTGGCCTCTCTTTTTTGTTTTTTTCTTTTTCCACACATGACATCTCATTCTGTAGAGTCTCTTTGCTTTGTTTGTGCTTCTCTCTGAATAGCTGTTTAGGATAGTCACACTTTTTACATAAAGTCAGGCTTTTATGAGGCAGAAGTGGATGCTGTCAATCTAGGTCACAGCTTTCCTGGATTTGACATCATTTTTGTCATATCCTCCCGATCACAGGAGTCACAGGGCCCACTTAGATTCAAGGGAGTGGAGAAAGAGAGTTTAGAACTTATCAGGGGAGGGACAAGGTTATATTGCAAAAGGCATGTAGAAGATATTGCTGTTGTCATTTTTGGAAAGCACAGTCTATCACAAATTATACATTCTATACAGTTATACATTTCTTTACTTTTATTGGTTTGCTTTAGTGCTTACCCAGAGATAAAAATGTGTACTTATATCACTGTTAAGATGAACACTTCTATCTCTTCTTGGCCAATGCAAAGACCTTAGAACACCTTATTTTTCATGTTTTTCACTGTTTGACCCCCCGCCTGAACTATTTCTCTTACACCCTCCATCTCTGGCAACTACCAGTCTGTTTTCTGTATTTGAGTTTGTTTTATTTTTTCTTTCAGATTTCATATATAAGAGAGATCATAAGATATTTGTCTTTCTCTGTCTGACTTATTTCACTTAGCATAATGCTCTTGAGGTCTACCCATGTTGTCACATATGGCAAGAATTCATTCCGTTTTATGGCTGAATGATATTCCATTACATAGCTATATCTATAGCTCACAAGTTCCTTATCTGTTGCTCTATCAATTGACACTTAGGTTGTTTCCATATCTTGGCTAGTGTAAATAAGGCTGCAATGAATGTGGAGGTGCATATACCTATTCAAGCTAGTGTTTTTCTTTTCTTTGGATAAATACCCAGAAGTGAAATTGCTACATTATCTGGTAGTTCTATTTTTAATTTTTTGAGTGAGCTCCGTACTGTGTTCTGTAGCATCTGCACCAATTTGCATTCCTACCAACAGTGCACAACGGTTCCCTTTCTCCACATGCTCACCAATGCTTGTTATTTCTTACCTTTTTAAAAATAATAGCCATTCTGAGAGGTGCAAGGTGAAAAGGCAGTAAACACTTTAAATTCCTCTGTTGTTACATATATGCTCTTGTTGTCATGCATTTTAATCCTTTATCTAGTTTAAATCAAGAAATTATTATCACAGTTTTATGTAGTCAGTATTCATTTCTATTTTGCCACACCTTTACTCTTTGGTTGCTTTTCATTCCTTCCAGTATCTTCAAGCTTCTAACTGGGGTCATTTTCATTGTGTGTCCTTTAGTATTTCCTATAATATATGTCTGCCAGTAA